>JARQWZ010001825.1:0-292343 GCA_033150135.1 Gobio occitaniae
ACTGGAACTCATACAACGGTAAGTAACGTTTGTTTCTCCACATATTATTGTTAATTCAAAGTTTTTCTTGTATGTTTTAGTCGGGTCTGTTTAACTGAATCACAAAATTATTTAGTTTTTCCACCTCTTTTTAGCTGTAACTAGCCATGTACCATGTTTTTTCATAAATTATATTATACTAAAATAATCCAAAACTGTGTTTGTCCAGGACTGACAGAATATAATTTTATTTAATTTTATTTTATTTATCTGGAATTTAAGCAGTCCTGGACAATTTTTGGATGATTTTGGCAGATTAAATATAATTTATGAAAAAAAACATGGCAAAACTTTAGAATAATGTTGTTCAAGTGCAAACCTGAATACATTTCTGAACACAAAAGAAGATGAAGAATGTTGTAACCTAACAGATTGAGGCACCATTCACTTCTATAGTAATTTTTTCCTACTATGGAAGTGAATGGTGCCTCAAAATTGTCTGGTTACAAACATTCTTTAAAAGGTTTAGAACAACTGGGCGAGTAAATGACAGAATTTACTCTTTTTTTTTTTTGGTGAACTATCCGTTTAATGACGGACCATTATTCTAAAGTGTTACCAAAAACATTTAAAGCAAAGGCACTAAGGGTGATGAAATTTAAAATATATTTATTCTCTTAATTTTCTCTTGCTTTAAGTTTTTTTTTCGTGAGGAAAAACCCAGAGGAGGGAACAAGATGCACCACCAAAACCGGAGTGAGTCGGAAGACCAGGGAAGTTGTTAACAGGAAGACCACTGTCAACAACAGAGTGTCATCCTTCCATCTCCACCTAATGGAGTTTGAATATAAAAACTTGGACAAGGTGAGACACTTTTTTAATAGGATATGTAATGTACACAGACACTTACGCTGCATTCACACAGGGCGTAATGCCGGTTAGAAATTTTGTCTGACGTGAGGAAGCGCCGACTCCACGTGACAGTGACGTATGGCATCAAAGCACTGCGAGAGCGATTCGAGAGCAGTCGGCTAATACAGCCGGTGCAGTTTCTCCAGAGCGACTGCACAGACTTTGATTATGACATAGCTGTTCCACGATTGGCCAGATTCTCCGCATGACAGCGATCACATGTGTTTCGTGTTTATTCTAAAACCTTCAGTTCCTCGAATGCGCACAAATCTGTTTTTTATAACAGTTAAACCTCTTTTCATGTAGTTGCGATGTTATAATGTCATGTTTATCAAAATAAAACAGATGAAAATGTAGACCCTACTTCATTGATAGTTTAGGCTTGTATGTTAACTTTATTCATTTGTACAAACACACGCTGTATTAAGCAGTGCATAAAGTGTCACATGACAAAAAATGTCTCTGAAACATCTGTGTATTGACAAATATTGCATTTATTTCACTTCAGCTGATAAAGTGTGCAAACACAGTGCAAGCATCACTGCGGGAAGCAGAAAGTGTCTGACTTCACGTCTCCGTTTGCAGCTCCTCCCCGCCTGTGGCTACTCTCGCCGATTGGTTGCATCCAGCCACAGCTGATGTCCAACACACTTTTCAACTTCTGCCACTTGCAACGTGAGTGAAGCGACGCGACGCGACCCACAATTCAGTTCAGCAACGCATGACGTCACCCATTCAAAGTAAATGAGAAGCGTTAACGCCGGTGCGAATGTAGCATTAAGTTTGAGGATGCCTTACTAAAGCTAATGCAGTATACATGTAATCCATCCTTCAATAAAAGGTTACATTGTTGTTTTTGATTAAATAGTTTGTGAAATCATGTTGAGGTGATTCAGTAATATAACTTTTTTGGAGCATGTAGTTTGTGCTGCTGCTACTATTATGTACTGACAGTTTTCTTTAGTTTTTTACTCAATATCAATTTTGTTAAGCTAAATTACAGAGACACCTCTCTAATATGCAATCAGGTTCAGCATCACTGCAAAGTACATTCTTCAAAATATTAATAACATTGAATCACCAGCTAAAACAAAAACTGAACATTTCATTTCACATCTTCATGAAGGCATTGCAGGACTGAATTAGACTAGACAGCATGCGTTAAGTTAGGTGTACCTCAAAGTGTTAACTTTCTATAAAATACTATTTTACCATTATGATGAATTGTAATGGGATTATAATTTTTTATTAAATTCCAACAGTGTAAAAAGTTTGTGTATACTCAAATTGTATGACTAACTTCATATCATTCTTATCTAGAGGGACTTCTTGCCATAATGGAGCAGAATCCTGGTTCCTGTTTGAAATCATCCAATGTGGAAGATGGCACAGATCGGTACAGACATGAAACTTGTGTTTGTGTTGTGTTGTGATAACTTGTTTCAGAATTAATTTGCTCTTTGTTTATATTTTATTCATGTATATGTGTATTTTGCACCAAAGTTACAGTATTCTTCAACCAACTATTTACAGTATTCTACCAACTATTTTCTGCAGAGTTTTTAAAATTGTAGCTCAAACAATAGTGTGGGGCGCTAACAAGGTCATGGGTTCAATTCCCAGGGAAAGCAAGAACTGACAAAATGTAAAATGTGTATCTCGAATGCAATGCAAGTTGCTTTAGATAAAAGCGTCTGCCAAATGCGTAAATGTAAATAAAATGTAAAATAAGTGACATTGAATGCACTCTGATCACTTTTATACATGATTTTCTGAAAATAAGATTTGATTCGAGGATGTTTTAAAGTGAACTTTTTCCACACATTTACATGTTTAAGTTAAAGCACTTAAATGTTTTAAATAAAGAATTTTATATTTCATAATAATTGTGTCTGTTTGGATTACTTCTGTAGGATAGATTAATGTAAGAATTAATGTAATTCAGTAAATATTAATGATTGAATACGATTAGGATTAATGCACTGTTAACCAAGGTTTACAGTAACGGTACTGTATTACAAAATTACAGTAACATGTAGTTACTGTAAACTGAAATGCGGTTATTGTACTGTAAATCTCAAATACAGTAACTTACTGGCAACAGTGTTGCCAGTAAGTTACTGTAAAATCTCTTATAAATGTCTAACAGTGAGGGTTATGATTTTTGTGGCAAAAATTGCACAAACAGAGTCATTAGAAGAATACTTTTACATGCTTATTATCCAAACCCTATTAAACGGGATTACATGCTTAAGGATTTTGATACCTTTGAAATTAAAAAAATAAGGAAACATTACTTGTCGTTTCCCCTCCCTCCTAAAGCTAAGGAGGTGTACTTCAAAATTTTGAACGAGATTTATCCTACTAATGAATTTTTAAGATTGAAATTTAATTTTGATGTGAATAATTGTGTTTTCTGTGAAACAAATATTGAAAATTTAGAGCATGTGTTCTTTTACTGTGGGTGCAACCTTTTTGGAGAGACATGCAGAACTGGTTAAGGTGTAGGGAGGTTGAACTCCCTTCCCTTACTGTGAAGATAATTAGGTTTGGCATATGTATGGAAAACAAAGAGTTTGATTTTGTTTGTAATTTTTTATTGTGTCTCGGAAAGTTTTTCATTCACATTTACATTTACATTTAGTCATTTAGCAGACGCTTTTATCCAAAGCGACTTACAAATGAGAGCAAAAGAAGCAATTAGAACAGTCAAGGGCAACAGTATGCAAGTGCTCTAGCAAGTCTCAGTTAATCTAGCTCAGAATCTAGCTTTTTTTTTTTTTTAAATAAATTAGACAGACAGAAAATGAATAGAATGATAAGTGCTATTCTTGATTAGTCAGGTGCTGCTGGAAGAGAAAATGGCTACAAACTCGGCCGCACGAATTGAGATAGGCAGGTCATTCCACCAGGTGGGAACAGCCCAGGAAAAGGTCCGTGTCATTCATAAGTGCAGATGGTTTAAATCTAAACCTAACTTTAGCCATTGGATGAATGAGCTCAAACTCTTGTGTAAATCTTTAAATTTGGTTAAAAACAAGAAAGCCCTCAACTTGATTTCTTTGATAGATAAATACAAATTAATTTAAAATGCCCTTTTTGTTTCATTTTGTTTTATTTATTTGTTTTGTTTTGTTATTTGTTTTTAATTTTGGTATGTCAGTTTGTTTATCATGATCTCTGGTTGTTACTGACTATGCTCAACCTATGACTGATCATATGGTTTATTCTGTGATTTTACTATGTACCTTGTTTGTTGATCTGTTTATAAGTGGTTGCAATAAAAAAATTTTTTTAAATAAAATAAAAATATAAAAAAAAAATTAAAAAAAGTTGCAGCTACGGCAGCTGAGAAGGCCATTCTTTGTGTTCTTTTCGAGGAATTTTCGGAGCCTGATGAAATCGATATAAATTACGTGTTTAATACTGCAAAATACATGCAATCACTGCCCTTGCTGTCCAGAATAAAAGACAACATCCCAATCCCATTTATTTAACTTTTTTATCTCCTGGTAATTAATTCTAATTTAAATAATTTTATTTCTAGGTCTTACTTTTTTAATAGCTTGTATTTTCTTTATCACTTTATGTGAAGCACTTAATTACCATATATGAAATTTGGTAGGCTATATAAATAAACTTGCCTTGCAATGAAGCTAAAGATATAAATAAACACATCATCATGTTGACACATATATATATATATATATATATATATATATATATATATATATATATATATATATATATATATATATATATATATATATATATATATATATATATATATATTATATATATATATTACTATAAAACTCTAATACCTTCAATTGTTGTGTATACTGAGCTGCAGCGGACACATTTGTAAACATCTTTACTTGGACCCATTGTGCGAGCTGTCTCTGTAATACCGCGTGGTTTCATGTTGCTGCTGATTGGGCTGACATATTTGACACACCCACCAAACGAGATAAAACGCATCTAAAACCCGTTACACACCGTTTCCAGGAAACATGACGTTCAACCGGAAACCGTAGCAAAACCTTGCGCACCGGTTTGAGCTTTGAACCTGCCCCTGCCCTATTCAGGGAACACGAGAACGCGCAGTAGGCCTATACTAGATTATAATATCAATTAAGCAACTTAATCCAGATTTTTTAATCCAGTCCACAAATTTGTTTGAAGAACCAAATTAGCAGAGTTCAGTTATCACAATCATAAGATCTGGGATCTGTAAGCGACATACGAAGAACGGAGAGAACGGACTTTTTTTCCCTTTGGCCAGTAGACTGTGAACGGGCCGCTCTGAAATAGTATGACGCAACTCACTCGTTCGCACTGCAGAAATCACGTGACCTGGACAGTTTGACACGAGCATCATCAGTCTCCTGAATCACTTCTATCTTCCAGTCTGGATGCGATCAGAAGCAACATCAGTATGAGGAACATTTCTTTCTTTCTTTGGGCTTTATTGCTCGTGGACGGTGAGTCGCATTCATTTCCATTTAATTCAACACTTTCGGTTTCAATATAAACCGGAAACAGAAAATGCGCATTTGTTCTAATTTGTTCGTACCTTTGTTTCTTAACAAACTGTTATTACATTTCTACAAATAGACGTTGTGATAAATCATAGTGTGAAAGTGACAAGACCATTATAACGCTATTTTTGGGTTTAAGTTTGTTCGTGTGTGTGTGTGTGTGTGTGTGTGTGTGTGTGTGTGTGTTTGTTTGTTTGTTTGGTAGTGAACACAAGAGGGCGCCGACCTGTAATATTCTGTACATCACTATTTTTCTATTTATTTGAGAATAATAATAATAATAATAATAATCTTAGGCCTACTGGCTACTGTTTTAGGGGAATACAAAATAAAAAGCACAAGTAAATCTCTTTAGGCATAAAAGTCTCTCTCCGTGTCTCTTTTCTGTTGGTCGGAAGGGTGCGGCTCAGAATCGACCAACAGAGATCCACATTAATAACTTCTCATCATTTATTCAGTCAGATGTCACTGAAACATATGGATTAGGCCTACTTAAAAACTTTTTCGTTATTAATTGGAGGTATTCTGTGTCAACCCGAAATAGAAAATACGTGTATATATTCATTTGTTTTCACTCACAAAACATTTGCAAATCTATTTTTGAGCCATTCCTGAAATTTTACCTCAAACCTGTTTTTTGTTCTGTAAATTATTTATTTATAGGCTATATTTTTGTGTCTCACAACTATTGTCATCTGAGGATGCTGGTCATGCATGGTTAAACTGATGGTGTTCAAACCCACTCCAATTTACAACACTCTCTAGTCTCCTCTATATCTGTGAAGAACTATACAAATTTTCACTATTAATACATTCAAATTATGGATTTATATTATCTGAATAATGATATTCCAGCATAAGGAACATTTAACCTTTTAAGAAAAACTGGTTCATTACATTGATTTCTTTCCAGTACTTTTAGGAGGCTGCACTTTTATTTTTATTTATTTATTTATTTATATGTTTGTTTATTTATTTGTTTATTTATTTATATATGATATTCCACATACATTTTACAATTTACATTGAAATTACAAGTCACATCAGGTTTAGATTTCAGGAGACACAACACTAATGTAAGTGTGAAATTTATGTAGGCCAATGTTTATGACAATATCCTATGTAACTAGTATATTTCTTAAATGCACCAGACGGCTGCAAAAAATGATGTGCTAGGAGATCAAGCTCAGTCGTAACGAAATATAAATTGTGGTTTTAAATGGAGGTTGGATATGGATATGAAATGGGTATTGGGAAAATTACCATTAAAAAGCATTTTCAGAGTAATGAAAGCATATGGTTTCAAACCATATCTAAAAAAAATTAAATAACAGCAGAGTCACAGGCCCACGGCACAGCACAGCACAGTGACACAGACTCAGTTCTGGATTCTCTTTGTCTGTTTCAGCCACAGAGAGGACTTCAGTACAATAATGAAAAAAGACTGTAAATTATTGCTAACATTTGCTGCAGCACTGCAAAAAATGCCAGGGTTGATCAAGAATTAATTTATAATTTTTTTTTTCTCCACCAGGTGTGTTTGGTGTTGAGAAAGTTGACGTGTCAGTGATGAAGGGAGATTCTGTCACTCTAAAACCTTCTACTGAAATACCAGAAAGTGATTCAGTTGAGTGGTGGTTTGGTGATAAAATCATAGCTCAAATGAATATAGCACGCAAATTATTTTCTACATCTGAAGGTGATAATGTGGGATTCAGAGACAGACTGGAGCTGAACAATCAGACGGGATCTCTGACCATCACAAACATCAGAACCACAGACACTGGACTCTATAAACTACAGATCATGAGCAAAATTGAGACATCCAAGATATTCAGTGTCACTGTCCGCGGTGAGTAACTCAAATCTTACAATCTGATAACTGGATTCAAATCTACATTCATTTTCTGAGAACTATTTAGATGATGTGGAATAATCACAGGTTTAGCCTTGTTTTTAATTAAAAAAACCAGCTATAAGTGTAAGGTAAGTGTATAATGCGTACAAAGTGAAATATGTGTAAAGGAAATATTGCTTTTAAACCATTACTGTTAAAACTGTAATGTTGATGTTTTTGAGTTTACAACAAAGAGGAATCTAGAGTTATTTTCACTTCAACTTTAAAAAGAAGAAACAAAAAGCCATATAAATGACCATATAAAGTTTTATTGTGTGAAATTACTGTTTTGTTTAATCTAATCATGTTTCTCTCTTACATTACTTTCTTTTTTATTTTCTGTATCCATATATGAAGGGGATGGATAAACAACAGCAACAAAACTCACAAAGATTAGAGTTTTTGTTTTAGGGAGACAATACTTAATAAGATGTAATCAGTGTAGAATGAGACACATTGATTAAGACTGATGATGGATGAAGCTTCATGATGCAATAGATTTTATCCAGTAAGACGTTTTCTGATTGGCTGAACTGCAGATGACTGATTCTGAGCTCCTTTATTCAATGTTTCTGTCTCCGTATTAAATAACTTAAATGAAATTATACAAATACATTTTAAAATTAAGTTTTTCAATGAAAAAAAAAAACATTCAGGAGTGTCAATTAAAAAAAACTTGCATTGTTTTTGAGTCTGATAGTAAAAAAAAAAATTTTCATTACAGATGTCATTGCAAATTGAATGAAGTGAATTGAATGATGTTAACTGAAAAATGTCTCAGTATTTGTTGTGTCTCTGTTGCTGTAATGTCAGCAGAACTGGAGCTACATGAACAAAACCTGATCATGTTCTCCAGCCTGATATGAGACGATCCTGAGAGCATCTTTAGCTTTAGGTGCCGTCTCTACAAAGAGTCACATGATCAATGAGACTCATTTACTTGCATCTGATTAGTTACTTTAAAATACAGTGCAGAGTCTGAATGATTTATAATGCATTTTACATCATAAAAACGGTATTTATTTCCAGTGTCACAATCCAAGTTTGGGACCAATATAAGAAGTCATTCAAAAAGAGAAAAACAGTTACAATGGCCAGGGAAAAAATATGAAACGGATTTACAGTTATAAAAATATAGTAAAATATGAAAATAAAAACAAAATAAGGAAAGGTGAGCTTGCTAATATAAACTGCAACTTCTGAAGAGCTAGCAAACTTCATAACTTCTGAAGTGCATCCATCAACCCTAGAGGATCAGGTCATGTCAGAGGTCTTTGCTCCAATCCAGTTGGCAACCTCACTCAACAAAAAGAGAGAGAAAAAGAAAAGCAAGAGCAGCGCATTCAAAGGTTCTGAGTCACAGATTTTCAGTGTGTTTCAGATGTCTGGATCTGTATACTATTTACAGCTTTATAAACTTGATCTCTGATTTAAACTGCTTCTGTTTGTTCTCCTCATGTGTTTGTAGGAGACACAGATGTTGTGGTGTCAGTGATGGAGGGAGATAATGTCCCTCTACGCACTGGTGTTACTGATATACAGAGAGATCAGATCCTGTGGAAGTTTGGAGATGAAGTCATCCGCACTGATCGCTTAAACGGCCCTGTTGACACAAGATGGAACAACATTCATCTGAATTACCAAACTGGAGAACTCACCATCAGTAACATCCGAATCGATCAGTCTGGAGATTATAAACTGGAGATCAGCACCAGCAGTATGATCTCACACAGGAAATTCCACATTAATATCAGTGGTGAGTAAATCAAACGTTTGTTTTAAGATTCTATTAGATTCATAAATAGGCTAAATATCTATAATCAAATATAATTTTTGACTGATCACTATAGTCAACAATTCAGACACTTAAAGGTGTATATGACATTCTTCTTTCAGACGAATACAATCAGTGTTAAATTAAAATATGTCCTGGCTAATCCAAGCTTTTTATTGACCGTGAATGGCAGCCCAAAATTCAGGCCTTTGGCCTTCTGTATTCAACTTACGAAGAAAGTGTAACCCCTCTCGGAGTTCAAAACGCTTGCACTACATCTGACATCAGTTACGCTTTTTTTGGAAGGATTTACTTTATAACATGTTAAATATGGATATTTTTCTTACACAAACCCTTCGATTGGATTCAATTCAATTCAGAAGGCCTTTATTAACCCCCCGGAGTCATGTGGAGTACGTTTATAATGGATGGATGCACTTTTTTGGACTTCTAATTTTGGCCTGCCATTATAAAGCTAGGATTAGCCATGACATTTTTTAATATAACTCTGAGTGTATTCATCTGAAAGAAGAATGTTGGGTGAGCTATCCCTTTAAGTTTTCAAAATTTTCATAGTAAAATGTACAGGACAAGGCATTTTATTTAATTATGTGCTGGGGCAGATTTATATTTATTTATCAGGTGCCAATCCTTGGAATTAATGCATTTAAATGGTTATTATTTTAGACTACAAATGTCTGCAGGAAGACTAATGTAACTCATATTTGAATGTGTCTCAATATAATTAGTCTTTGAGCCATGAAGCGCCCTCTAGAGGAAGAACAACATAGTGCAAAGAGAACAGTCAAGTAGCCTACTGTTTGAGACAAAGTGGATTAAATGTAATATTTGTCTGATAAACCGATGTTACATATAGTGGGTGAATATACAGTTAGTTGAGCAAAAAAAATTTTGGGGCTCAAGAAGGTTGTTTGGTTTTCACTGCTTTTCATCGCAATGGCAAATTATGCTTACGAGCAGGTTTTATTTTATGGAATTCCAAAGCTGCCAAAATAATAAATAAAGAAATGCTTGCTTTTATTGACGATGAGACTCGCAAATCAGCTCAGAACGCAGAGAGAAACAAGTCTATGCAAGCATATTGATAAATGCGTCTCAAACGAGACTGTAAATTCAGTTTACACTTGTTTCCTAATTTATATATTTTTTTACATTTCTTCATAAATTTATTTATGTATTTATTTATGTATTATTTTGGCAGTGTTGGAATTCCATACTTTTCTGGGTAAAGGTCATAAACCGAAATTGGACCAATCAGTTGTGAGCAAAGTGGCATATATCTGATGCAGTAAAACACTTCCCCTGTGTCTCTCACTCCAAATGAAAGCATTTTACAATGACATTTGAATTATTATTTGAAATAAAACTTAGTTGATTCAGTTAATCTAGTGAGATATTTTCTTTTAACTGTCCTCACGTGGACAACCAGAACTAAACAGATCTTCATAACCAGGAATAAATAAACAAGAGTGTACCTTTTGTTAAAATGATAAAATGTGTTGAAGCTGTAAAATTGGGTGCCATCATCAGCCATCTATAGATTTTGAAAGAGATTTTCAGTGTGCATCTAGACCTGTATACTTACAGCATTTCAACTGTTTCTGTTTGTTCTCCTCGTGTGTTTGTTGTTGAGACAGATGTAGTGTCAGTGTCAGGGATGGAGGGAGATTCTGTCACTCTACCCACTGGTGTTACTGTACAGAGAGAGGATCTGATACTGTGGAAGTTTAAAGATGAAGTCATCCGCACTGATGGCTTAAACAGCTCTGTTGACGCAAGATGGGAAAACATTCATCTGAATGACCAAACTGGAGAACTCACCATCAGTAACATCCGAATCGATCAGTCTGGAGATTATGAAGTCAACACCAGCAGTTTGATCTTACACAGGAAATTCCATATTATTATTAGTGGTGAGTAAATCAAACATTTTATGATGTGATACGTTTTTATTAGATTCTAGAATTATAATATTTAGACCATGTGACCACATTGAACAGTTTAGATGCTCAAATTAACACTAAATTGAACAGAAATAAATGTAATATTAAAGATTCATTCATTTAATTGAATAAATTCAAACTGTGTATCAGGTGCCAATTATTGAAATAAATTCATTAAAATGTTTTCTTTTCATGAAAATATATTTTGTTTAATTTTATTCCATTGCAAGGCTTTTAGTTCAAATTTCACAAGGAGAGTCTGTTACAATTGTACCCTTGATCGGGATGACCCTAGGTTGTTCCCTATTATTTAAATAAATGTATACCTTTATAAATGAGCAATAAGCTGAGATTTTAAAAGAGAAAAATAGATCTTATTATAAGTAGTCTGACATAAAGTTTTAAAAACAAGAAGTGATGTGATATTGTTCATCAAAGTCAGTGGATGCCTTCCAAATGTCATAAATCACGTCCGCAGAGGGCTGCCATGTGAGTCGTTCCAACCTGATAATACGGTTTATTAATTGAGCCTATATATAACATATAATTGTTTATTAATGTATGTATTATATTTGGCATTACAGAGAGAAACTCTGTTGACCATTTATGGTTGTGTGTCAAGGTTTTTTTTTTAACAATACATACCATTAATTTGTTTATATGTCAAATGAAGAAGCCTTATAAAAACGTGTAGATATTTAGACTCCATAATTCATGCTATTTGTAAGAAGTGTATTCAACAAGTTTTATATGTGCAGTGTGTTCAAGATGCAAATTAAATATTTGAGTACTTCTACACCTAGGGTCACATGATGGCTAAAGCTCATGTTTACTCACATGTGTACAGTGAACAAATCTTTGGCTCTTTTGGCCCATTTCTGTTACACTAGTGGCACTGATTAGTGACCCATGTTTAGCAGACTTGTCCTGAGACCACAGGAGGAGGCGGCGCGCATGCCTGTCCAGGGTGCGCGACCGTGATCCTCCTTGGCGATTTATGTGAGACACTACTGCCATGTTGTCGGTCCTGACAATGACACGATGCCCCCTGAGTGAGGGGAGAAAATGTTGAAGGGCCAGGGATACTGCTCTCAACTCCAGGCAATTTATGTGCCAGGAGAGAACTTCCCCCTCCCAGATCCCCATAGCTGGTCTGCCCTCGAATACCGCACCCCAGCCGGTAAGAGAGGCGTCCGTCTTAACCATTTGGCGACGGAAAACAGCCCCCATCTTGACCCCTTTCTGAAGAAAGAGAGGGTCTCGCCACATTGATAGGACACGAAAGCAGCCGCGTGACACCTTCAATAGGCGAAGGGCCGATCCTGTTGACCGAGCCCCTGAGCGTTTCATCCACCAGAGGAAGGGCCTCATATGGAGCAGTCCCAGGGGGAGCACTGGGGAAGCTGCGGCCATGAGACCCAGGAGCCTGCGACACGTACCCACAGAAACATGATGGCCTAGCCTGAAGCGGACCAAGCATGCTGTGATACTGGAAATCCGAGCAGGGGCCAAACGGGCCTGCATCGGAACGGAATCCAGACGAACACTTAAGAAGGTGGTCTGTTGAGCCGGAGTAAGAACGCTCTTGTCGGTGTTCACTATCAAGCCAAGAGATTGAACGTGTCGAAGAACGACATCTCTGTGATGAGAGGCTAACTCCCTGGAGTGGGCCAGAATGAGCCAGTCGTCCAGGTAATTGAGAATAAGGATGCCCTGGAGCCTCAGCGGGGCCAGAGCACCATCCATACACTTCGTGAACATCCTTGGTGCCAGGGCAAGGCCGAAGGGAAGGACTTTGTATTGATAAGCCTTCCCTTTGAAGGCGAACCTGAGAAACTTCCTGTGTCGTCTGACAACCTGAATATGGAAGTAAGCATCTCTCAGGTCTATAGTAACAAACCAGTCCTCCGCACGTATCTGAGACAAGATAGTCTTGAGCGTTAGCATCTTGAACTTCCCTTTGTAGAGGGCGAAGTTCAGGCGGCGGAGGTCCAGGATGGGACGCAGGCCGCCGTCTTTCTTCGGAACAAGGAATTAACGGCTGAAGAAGCCACATTTCTCCTATGTTACCGGAACTTCCTCTATTGCCCCCTTTAGGAGGAGAGAAGAGAGCTCTTGTTGTAGCACAGAAGCCTGAGAGGTGCTGTTTACTACCGTTTGAGCGACCCCGTCGAAGCGAGGAGGGTTGCGACAGAACTGAAGCGTGTAGCCTGACTGAATCGTGCGGAGGACCCAGGATGATATCCCTGGCAAAAGCTTCCACTCGTGGAAGAAATTTGACAAAATGGGAGGTATGTTGAGGTGCGGTGGACATACCTGAGATAGGGTGTCGAGCTGGACCTCGGAGGGGGGTGTGTCCATCCGCGGAGGAGAGCATGTGGTGTCCTGGCGCGGAGTAGGCAGTGTAAGGCTGGGCTGCTCCGGTTCTCGGAGAAGACCGGATGTGTCTCCGTCTGGACGAGCGGCGGATGGTGAGCCAATCAGACGTGAGGGGAGAAAGCAAATAGCGTCTCCTTCCTTCAGCGCCGGAAAAGGCGAGGATAGGGTCGGTTCTGTATTCCGAGGCGCGCTGGGTGGCGGAAATGACAGTGCTGGATAGGGAGAGCTGGTGGGGGGCGGGCAGAAACGCTTGCGCGGTCTGACCCAGCCCCGGTCGTGAACTGCAGCTCCCCTTTTTCTGACCAGAGGGTCAGGAGAGACACGAAGTGGCCGAAGCAGAAGGTTTGCTGGGCCACTTTGGGTCGATGCGTCTGTGAGGACGTTGATGGGGAAATGGACGACCGCGAGCTCCCCAGACCGTGGTGGGTGGAGGATGACCCTGGTCGCTCTTTCTGGTGGTAAACTCCCTTCTGAAAGAGGGGCGATCTCTGGACTGAGAGGGGGAGGGGGAAGGAGCGTCCCTCGCTCTCCTCGGCATAAACTGCTTAAGAGCGGCAGACTGGGATTTTGCAGATCTGAACTTCTCAACCACAATATTAACCGCCTCCCCAAACAATCCGGACTGAGAAATCGGAGCGTCCATAAGGAAAACTTTTTCCCCTATCGCGAATCTCAGTGAGATTGAGCCACAGGTGGCGCTCCGGCGCCACCGCGCCCGCCATAGAGCGTCCTACAGCGCAAGCTGTGTGTTTAGTAGCCCGTAACGCCAAATCCGTGGCTTTGCGTAGCTCCTTCACTGCTTCCGGTGTCCTCGTCCATTTCCTTCAGTACAATCGCCTGATAGGCCTGGAGAATGGCCATAGTATGAAGGGCCATGCCAGCCTGACCAGCCGCCATGTAGGACTTGCCAATGAGGGCAGAAGTGGTCCTACACGGCTTAGTGGGAAGAAGGGGGCGGGACTTTCACGAGGGAGCTGAAGATGGCGCGAGGTGAGTAGCCAGCGTGTCCTCAACTGCGGGAATGGCGGAATAGCCCTGTTTCTCAAAACCCACGAGGTTGGTAAAATCAGCGGCTGCCGCGTTAGTTAGGCGGGCTGAGAACGGCTGCTTCCAGGATCTAGAAATCTCACTGTGTAGATCACTGAAGAATGGTAGCTTCCTCCGCGGAGGCCTAGAATTAGGGCCGCTGAGGAATCTCTCATTCAACCGAGAAGATTGAGCTTTGCGGGGTTCATCCGGCCACTCGATGGCGAGCTTCTGTGTAGCGCACGCGAGTACATCCACGAGCTCATCATATGCCGCTGATGGCCGCGCTTCCTGGCTGCTAGGCGGGAGAGCGTCGTCAGTATTTGCAGCACCGAAATCCTCGGAGTCGGATGCTGCAGTGAAGATGACATCCTCCAGCCCGAAGGAAACCGCATCGTGTGCCTCCGGGCTGGGACAGAGATAATCATGCGAGTATTCCACAGGCGGAGTCCCGCGCACGTGCTCGGGGGAGAGAGGGAGAGAAAGGGCGAGGCCCGTCTGCTCGCACTCCACATCCTCGAGCGCTACATCCGAACCCCAGGTCGCGGATCCAAGAGAGGCCTGCGCGGCCTCGGGTGCGCGACGGGGAAAAACGGAAGACTCCCTCTCAAAAACCGCGAGCCTCGAGCGGAGGGTTTTGAGAAGGTTATCGCAGTATTTGCAATTAGAGAACCCCCTGAACCGCGTCGCGTGCGTGAAAAAACCCCAGACATTTAACACACTTACTGTGGGGATCGTCGATCGCGATGAAGCGAGTGCACGGTGGTGGGCAACGTCGGAATTCCATAGCACTTCCCCACAAGGAGAACAAAGTTCCACAATCCGCGGTCGCTGAAGTGCTGAGGTAAATATCGACTGAAAATCCTTAGAATTTGGGCCAGAAAAATCGAAACCGAAGGGCATGAAATGGCAGTTTCGTGAAGGCAGAGAAATCTGAGAAGCGGATGGCGCGCGCGCGCTAATATAGGTGACTACGTCAAGTGGGGGGTCGTGCGCGCCATCAGCCAATCAATTGGCGTGATTCTATAAGAGCTTCAGACAATCGGCACACCCAGAGGGCGTCCCATTACGTCATAAAGTGACGCAGCGTCGAGTGAACCTATGAAAGAGAACACCAAGTCTAAGCAACTGTTATTTTTATACTCCGCTCAATGTGTGTCTGTGCTGTTTTTTGTGTTATACTTCAAAGAGGAATATCTTTAGATTTAAAAGACAGATTATAGTGACTTTGTGCTCTTTTTAATCATGAGAATCTGCTGTAAATAATGTGCTTTGTTTTAATATTAATGTACGAGTGAAAAATGCCACGTGAATGCCGCATCATATGGTCTTGCAGGACTTAACTTACAAAAAACTCACTCAAGTTTAGTCAAAGCCCAAAAAAATTAGGCTTGTTGTTTTCTACTCCGTGAGACCTTATGACAAATGACTATCTGAGCTGTATGATGTGTTTGACACATGATTTTTTTTATCAGCAAATAACTCATCACTACTTTGGAGATACTCATAATGGCTAATACATTCATTGTAAATTTTAGACTCTTAGCTTTCAAATGACACCTTTTTTATGTTGATCCATGCAGGATTTTTGAAAAATATGACAATTAATTTCTTCGCAGCTAGGTGGCGCCCGCCGGCAGTACATTCCGTTTTAGAAGAATAACTCAGCGCTCAGCGCTCGTTAAAGCTACACTATGTAACTTTTCCGTCCACTAGAGGTTGCCTGTTCAAAACAAAGGCGTAGTTTGATGACGCCACGTTTGAGCATAGAATCTTGGGACATGTGGTCTTTACCACACAGCCGGTGGAAAAGAGTCAGGACAGGACTCGGGCAGAAATCATGTTCATCATGGATGTGATTATTAACATTACTGTAGTATGAAGCAGAGTAGGACCGAGTGTTGTGGAGCTGAGCAAGGCCGCAGGAGCGATTGAAGAGCGGGACTGTTATTATGGCATAGACGCCGGTGTTCTGTCGATCTGTCCTACCGTGTCAGATTTTCCTACCGTAGCGCAAAATTATAGCCATATCTATCGGTTCATCCTACCACATCGTAAAATCCTACTGTGCGTTTCGGTTTCGCGTCTCTGACTACATTAAATAATTCGGTGTAACTTTGCCGATGATTCTTATTAGGCTATGGTAGGGTGATTTTACAGTGCAAAGTAACGTTACCTCATTAGATTGTCCAATGAAATAAACGGGTAGGATAATTTTACAGTGCAAAATACCTCATCAGATTGTTCTACCAGTATGAAATAAATGGGTAGGATACTTTTACAATGCAAAATACCCCATCAAATTGTTCTACCAGTATGAAATAAACAGGTAGGATACTTGTACAGTGCAAAATTCCTCATCAGATTGTCCTACCAGTATGAAATAAACGGGTAGGATACTTTTACAATGCAAAATACCCCATCAGATTGTCCTACCAGTATGAAATAAACAGTTGGGATGATTTTTAAGTTTTTAATCTGTAGTCCCTGGACAGATGTCACAAATTTACCCAAAAACAGATGATAATGTAAAGTGATTATGTAAATTAAAATAAGATTAGTTGTTGAGAATTTATAATCAAGCAGAACAATATAGAAAATAGTTAATTCATCAAATTAATTTCAAAATCATGCAACAGAGGCACAATACAAAACAAGTAAAACAATAAAATTTGTGTAATATAAATATGAACTAAATAAGACCACATTGTGCTGCAGACCGTTATCAATGCAAATACACTCAAACTAAACCACACATTTTTTGCACATAAACACATTTAGGCTGTTGAAGTTGCAACATTTAAAATGTGCAAAATCTATTGCAGCTCTCACACTGTACCTGAAAATAAAAGAGATTAATATATTTGTAAATTAGTACTTCTAAAACAATATAGAATCTAAAAATCTGAAAAGATTTAAATAACAAAAAAAAAAGATTTATCATTTAAATAACAAAATTCTACACACACACACACACACACACACACAAAAAAAAACATGGCACATAAAGTTAAACTATTGCTTTTTGGGTGTGTGTATTATAAGTTGTATACCATTTCAATCATGCTTTCATTGGGGTCGTCTTCCAGCATGCTGCAAAGCACACAGTACTCCTCTGCATTACCTATAAATTTGTTAACATTAATAAAATAAATATGAATTCATTGGGCAATCATAGTGTATTAAATGTCAACATAAATGCCATGAAAAATACCATGTCAGAACTGTTCAGAAATTACATTAAATCATTCTTGGATTACTTTTTGCATCCTTCAAGTTATTTTCTACTCCATGATTTTCTTCTCTATCCCCTCTGTATATTTGGATATTCTTACTTGATTAAATACAATGTTCAGAGTAAAGATAGCATCTACAGAGGTGTACTACAAGACATACTGTACATTACAATATTACTACGGTACTACAGAATTAAAACAGCACTCACCTCGACGTCCAAGAAGTGTGCAGGCTACTTCAGGGTTCCCACTCGTCCTGGAAAACTTTGAAAACCTGGAAAATGGATGACAAATTTTCCAGTCCTGGAAAACACATGGAAAATTAGAGAAAATGTAAAATTTCCTGGAAAATGTTGTTGTTGTCTGGGAAAATTCTTTAAAAAAAAAGTTATTTCTTTAGCCGAGTATAAAGAGTTTATCGCTGGCCCAAACAATTAACGCTAGTTGCAGAAAGCACATGTTCAGGAATGCTGAGTTTGATACGTGTGAGTAGTATTTTGAATAATGATGTTTAGTCTTGTGTTGCCACTTGCAGCCGTTAGCTAATGCTATTAACTGCTCAAATGTATGCAGTGAATGTTAACTCGTAAGCTGCTACCTAATCACATAATTTTGATATAAAGTCACATTTGTGTGTTATAAAGTCAGAATTGCAAGATATAGTCAGAATTGCGTGATATAAATGTAATGTATTTCAGGGGGTTGGAAAGGCCACAATGAATGATAGGTATGCTCACTAATCAAGGAACAGGCCACTCCTGAATCCACTTCCATTGTGTGTGCTTGTTTGTTCAATATAACAGTGGCCAGATATGGCCTCTGCCCCCCTCTTTCTGCTTTAGTAGTGGTGCTGTAAAAATCACAAAATGGCGGCCTGCGAGATATTGGTGGAACTTTCTGACTGCAAAAACAACTGCCAATGCTTCCTTATCAATTTGGGCATAATTCCGCTCAGTGGTGGTCATTGTTCTGGAAGCAAAGCAAATGGGTCTCTCCTGGCCGTCATATTCCATGTGGAATAATAAAGCACCAAGCCCATAGGGTGAGGCTTCGCAAATTACTGCCAAGGGTTTCTTTTCATCATAGTGCACCAGCACTTTATCCGTTTGCAGCAACTCTTTTGCCTGAGCATAGGCCATCTTGTGCTTCGCTCCCCACTGCCACGTAGCAGACTGGTCTAGAAGGCGGTGCAGGGGTTCCAGGACGGTGGCCTTATTGGGAAGAAAACAGCTGTAAAAGTTAAGCAGCCCCAAGAATGCCTGAAGTTCTGTTTTGTTCTGTGGGGGCGGAGCATTTTGGATAGCTTCCACTTTCTCACGGGTTGGCTTGATGCCATCTTTATCCACTCTAAACCCCAAGAACTCCACTTGAGTAGCAGCAAACATGCTTTTCTCTTTTTTTAGTCGCAGCCCAGCTTCAGCGAGGCACTTCAGTACGGCTTGTAGCCGTGCGTTGTGTTCTTCCATGGTTTTGCCCGAAATCAGGATGTCATCCAGGTATGGCTGGACTCCTGGAATTCCTGCGAGCAAATTGTCCATAAATCTTTGAAATATTGAAACGGCTGTTGACACCCCAAATTGCAACCGTCGAGCCCGGAAAAGCCCACGGTGAGTGCTAATAGTCAGTAAGTCGGCTGCGTCATCATCCACTGGAAGCTGCTGATAAGCTTGTTTTCTCTAAACTTGATTTGAAACTACTCCTCCAGCTAGCTTCGAGAACAGCTCAGATGCTGTGGGTATAGGGTACACGTCAGGCTTAACAGCTGTATTCACAGTACAGCGGTAATCACCGCAAATCCTCAAACCCCCATCTTTTTTTGCTACAGCCACTATAGGTGTGGCCCACTTTGCATGGCGAACAGGTTCAAAGATTCCTTGAGCCATCAATTTGTCCAACTCCTCGTCCAGCTGGGGCCGTAAAGCAAAAGGAACTGGGCGGGCCTTAAAGAAACGTGGAGTAATTGTGGAATCAATGTCAATAGAGATCGGGGGGGTCCGGCAAACCCCAATGTCCTGAAAAACCTCTGAATATTCAGTCAGTATTTTCTCTATGGACTGCAGCTGTACACTGTGTACTCCTTCCACTGATATTCCCAGGGCATCAAACCAGTCCCGTCCCAACAGACTAGTGCCCTGGCCCTGGATGACGAACAAAGGCAGTGTGTTTCGTGTTCCTTTGTACGTTACCTCCACAAATATTTTTCCCTTCACTTCCAAGGTTGCCTGTGACCACTGCTTAAGTATTCCATTGTTTGCAGTAATGCGCTGGGTGCTGCATGGGTGGCCGGCTGATGTAATGGATAGCCGGTTCAAACCATTCCTTTTGCGCCGCCATGAACTCTCTGCACATAAGAACTATTTGCTATGGGGAAGCCGTGTGGTTGTTCCCTGCTTGGCGAGGAGAGAAATACTGGCTATGTTGCATGACGGGCACCCGGGCATTGTACACATGAAGGGACTCGCAAGGAGTTATGTGTGGTGGCCGGGCATGGACCGAGACATTGAGGAGACTGTTAAAGCATGTGAAACCTGTCAGATGTCACGTCATGCACCTCCTAAGGCAAAAGTTCACCCTTGGGAGTGGACAACAAAAAGATGGTCCCGGCTGCATATTGACTTCGCAGGCCCTTTTCAGGGCAAAATATTCCTCATAGTGGTTGATGCACATAGCAAGTGGCTGGAGGTGTCTCTGATGAGTTCCATGTCCTCATCGACCGTCATCAACACACTGAGACTGCTTTTTGCCACACATGGGTTGCCCGACGTTATAGTGTCAGACAATGGTGCTTCGTTCACCTCTGCAGAATTCCAAGAATTTGCCGAGCGCAACGGCATTCGACATGTCACTACAGCACCTTATCACCCAAGCTCAAATGGTCAAGCTGAACGCATGGTGCAGACAACCAAGGAGGCCCTGTCTCGCATGACCAAGGGCGAGTGGCAGACCAGACTCGCTCGTTTCTTGTTGTCACAGCACATCACACCCAATTCATCAACTGGGAAAAGTCCTGCTGAGTTGCTCATGAATCGGCGACTCACCACTGCACTGGATCGTCTGCACCCTGATCATGATGGTGATATGCTTCGCAGACAGGAGCTGAATGCTGAAAAATGCCCTGGCACAGTCAGAGAGTTTAAACCTAAGGATTTGGTGTACATGAGAAGCTACTCCAGAGATTCTAAGTGGATGCCTGGAATCATTGTGGATGTCACAGGTCCCCTGTCATACAAGGTCAGAGCGGGTGATGGGCAAATGCACAGACGACATGTTGATCAGCTGCTGGACAGGACGGCACCCTTGTCCGACCAATCAAGGCCTGAGCCGGATGGCTATACTGTCCAGCCACCTGAGTCCCCAGGGGCTGAAATGCTTGAGTTACCGCCGCCTGCGTTAGATGTGGGAAACCCTGATGTTGACATTACTGGAGCTGGAATTGAGGGCATGTCTGCTTCCCCTCATTCTCGGAGGTACCCTGTAAGAGAGCATCACCCTCCAAGAAGATTTTCAGACTTTGTGGACTGGGGAAAAGGGGTGTAATGTATTGACTGACTATGGAAATGGTGAGGTTCCTTTAAGAGGCTAAGAGCCTGGGGAGGGCGTGGCTGTTGGGGGGATATATGGTTTTTGGCCAGCATGTTGACTGGTGTTGACTGAGCTAGATGTACGTTGATGTTGCTTTGTTCAGTAAAGATTCACGGGCTGACAAACGTTTCCTCATGTTATTCAAGTATACTACAATAAACCTTTTCTTCACAATTGTTGCGAGTTTATATCTCGCAATTCTGACTTCTTTTCTCAGAATTGTGAGATCTAAGCTGCAATTGCAAGTTATAAAGTCCAATTCTGAGGAAAAAAGAATTGCGACAATTTTCGCATTTATATCACAAATATGTAAACTGCGAGAAAGTCAGAATAGCGAGATAAAAAGTCACAATTACCTTTTCTTTCTATTCTGTGGTATAAAAAAGCTTCCATAGTCATAATGTATGATTAAGAGCTCGTATTGAAAAATGCTGGATTGTTAAGTGATGGCAATAAACTGTACGGCTTTTAAAGACTTAAGGCCTTTGCACACTGAGTCCGAAATTCGCATGCGAAATTTACACACGTCAAAAAATAAATTCGACCTCACGTTATGTCAATCACGCTTGCACAGTGCCTCCGAAACTTTCGTCCGTCAAAAAAAAAATCGGAACAGGTTCGATTTTCTGCGTTTTTCGCATCCGTTTTTCCCATCTACAGTGCTGATGCCCAACCTAAAACTGCTGGCAGTGCTGGGGAATGAATCGCCAGTGCTCAGATACCTACAATTATATATACAAATATGATTGTATCAAAAATACTACAAATATTATTATATCACAGCTATAATTATAGCACACCAAGTCCCTGTAAACCGTGTGTGTGTGTGTGTGTGTGTGTGTGTGTGTGTGTGTGTGTGTGTAGCAAAGCATCAAACGGAGCGACTGACAGTCTAAAGTAAACTTTGAATCAGTCTGGATAATCCCGCAGCTCCTTGATAAGCAGGTGGAAGATGACATTTTGTGTTGTTTTGCGGTTTTTTTCGTAACGCATTCATTAATACGCATCGGACTCAGTGTGCATGGTCTCTGTGCGTGACAAATTTTTCGGATCACGAATACGAAAAAACGCATGCAAAAATTCCGGACTCAGTGTGCAAAGGCCTTTAGAAAGCAATATTTGGCATGATCCTTGTCTTTTATTCCCGCCGTAGTAAAATTGAAAATGTACTGGAAAATGGTTGCTGAAAAAGAGTGGGAACCCTGTACTTTCATGCGTGCTGAGCTGACCGCTTCAGGCGTAGTCTGAACATTGCTGATCGTTCCTGTCAGCAGGTATTGTTCAGCAAACTGAAACATTAATTGACAGATGATTTAATTCAATTCATTACAACATTTCCAGATCTGAAGCCACGTGTGCAAATATATGAACACATACATTCAATACCAAAACTCCACAACTGCTGGAATCCATCTGCGGGTCGTGCTTCAGGCAGTGGCGGATCTAGAACATTTTACATGGGGGGCCAAAGGGGTGGCAAGAGGTCTTGGCAGGGTGGCAGGGGTAGACGGTACATGGAAATCCCTATATGTGAATTGCTTTAACAAAACAAACACAAAACCACTTTTAAACTACAGTACTTATTGTTTAATCATGCCCTTACACACTACAAAGGTTTTTAATTCACAACAGGAATAAGCCCAGTGTTCAAACAAAACAAAACGGTATAAAAAGCAAAATGAAAATATAAAAAAAGTACCATAATTGTGTCCAAGATGCAGTGGACTACAAATATACAACAGTGGACAATCCTCAAGTTCTTATTATAATTAAAAACTTATAATTACAGTCCACAAATGAAATGACCCATGATCACCCATCTTTTTTAGCTTTGCAGCAAAATGTTTCAAAAACAGCGTTATGTGTTTCTCAACATGTTACAGTGTTTACATGGTACAATTTCTGGTAAGCTACGCTTTTTTATTTCAATTAAATTAAATTATTGTGATTTGATTTAATATTGACTCATTTGGATAAATATTAGGCACACAAGATGTACCTAATCTCAAGAAAAAACAACTCCCCTAATGCTGTAAACATACAGAGTATCAGCTGGCAGTGTTATTTAAGGTTCAAAATAACTCAAATTACATATAATGCGTTTTTTTATTATAATAACTTTATTTAATTATATAAATAAAAATATAATAAATATGTAATATGGCACACTACACATATTTAGCAAAATACTCTAGACTATAGCACATTTATAGCCAACTAATGTGCTATAGCCTAAATGGCTAAATCATTAAATCCTAATCATTAAATGGCTTTCCTGAGGTAGGCTAAATGTTATGTGACATAATTGTTCTCCAGTTGTTTTATTGACCCCTTTGTTAGATTGATTGGTCGATATTATGTATGAGGAATATACATTTAGGTAAGTTGTAGGCTACTGTTTCTTTCAACATTGTTCATTCGTGTTTATTTACTATTAGCTAGTAGAGATGATCGGTCCACGTGCAGCTAGGGATCTGTCACACATTTACAAGCGCCAAAACGGCATTTATTGTTTGAATTTCGTAATAAAAGTGACAGAATCTGAGAGCTGAGATTTTTTTTTATATCATAAGTAACCTGCTCCGTCTAGTCTGTCGGTCTCTGTGTCCTCTTTGCTTCGCGATTTTTCTGTGCGTGAGAGCGAGACAAGTGTCAATTGCGTGTCTCATGGTGAATGCGTGAGATTTGGCAGTTATGGATACAATATTTTTTATTAAGCTGTTCTTGTCTTTACTAAAATCAAAAGTAGGCTAATCAAAGGGAAGAGTGCTCTTACGAACCACAACCGCTGATTTTGGCTAACGTAATAGACTCGCTGTTTTTGCTGATGCTGAATCGTCTTTAGCATACAATACATTCATTACAAATGTAATTTTAAGTTAAACGTGTGTTTAAACTACACCTGGGAAAACTCACTTCACCTTCAGGGGCTCTGGGGCAGCTCAGTCTCTCCAGTCGGTTTGTAGGGCCACTGCACCGCTGCAAACTCGCTTCGCTGTGTGTGAGCCAGACTGAGCGAACGCCGCTCTGCACGTTTGAATCAGGGACGTAGCTAGTATTTGAGGGGCGGGGGGAGGGGTATTTTATGTATTTGAATTTTAATACATTTAAAATTAAAAATTAAATGGTTTACTTTTGGTAAATGTATTGGACATACTGGCGGGTTGTTTTTACAAGTACAGTTTTTGGATCATCAAAGTTAGGGGGGCAGCTGGGGGGGCAAGGCTCTAGAGTGGGGGGGGCACCTGCCCCCCCTTGCCCCCCTGTAGATCCGCCCATGGCTTCAGGGTCCGTAATTGCCACTGTGCTGTTTGCTCATCACACCTCAGTTTTAAAAAATTCCTAGATGTCGTCAAGACATTTGTAGGCCTACTGTTTAGAATCAAATAGCATTAAAAAAAGAGTAACAGTTCTAAAAAGGTTACCTCCAGTTCCGTAGAATTTTATGTTCGTAGGAACGTTCATTTCCTATTGGGTCAATCAGAAGGAGTGTTTTTTCAGGCATGTTGATAATCTAGAATATAATGTCATGAGTAGCTATATAAGGCACCTTCTGTCACTTTGATTGATTGCGACCTTTGACCTACCACGCCCCCTTTGACCTGGACCACCCACATCGTTCCCCTCCCCCACGTTTGACCTTGACCACCCACGTTGCAGTCACCTTTGACCTTGTGTATCCTCCGGGGGGTGATATGACCTTTGAGGTCTCATAGCGATGTCAGGGTATGACCTCTAGGCCACCAATGTGAAGAATGATTGTTTTGAACTTTGCCACGACTATTTGAAGGGTGATTTCGGGGGGGCATCTGCCGGACACGTGAGGGGTTGGTGCATTCCATAGACGGGGATTTTTTCACAGAGGAACCGAGAATTTTCATTATGGTACATCACAATATGTACACACAAACACACACACACACATACACACACACACACACACACACACACGCACTTGGCACACACACACACACACACACACACACACACACACACACATACACACTCACTGCCTCACACATACACATTGTGAAATGTGCAATTGGTTTTATAAAATAATGTATTTCTATTTAAATGTGATGAATATAAACAAAATATATAATATTACAATATATAATAACAATTATCATACTAAAATGTACTGAAACTGGCCAGATAAAATATTACAGTTTATTATAGCTTATGTTATATATTTATAACTTTCATTTTCAAGGAGCAGGGAAAAGTAGGGGTTTTACAATCATGTATATACATGGGATGTTTTACAAAAGAAAAATACCCTTTAAAGCAATATAAAATCACTCTCTCTGGTCTCTCTCTGTTTCTCCAAGAATGTCACTTGCACCGGTAGGGGTGTGAAATTTGACACAGTCACAGCAGTGACAGGGCAGGAATCAGGGGGACACAATCTATGTAATGCCTCAACTTATTTTCCCCAGAGAAAATGCTTTAGAGACAAAATAAAATCTTTAAAAGTTTTTAATACATTTATTAAGTCTCTATCTTCCTATAAGAGTGATGTATCCAACATCGGACGTCCTATGATTTTTAAATCCAGCATAAAGGATTATTTTACTAAACAGAGAATGTTTCATTACTTTATAATGTTTTAGAGCTTATTTCTACAAAGATAATATTTAAAAGATGATTTTTAATAAAGCAATAGTTGTTTGGCATCGACTCAAACATTGTAGGAGGACATATATATTACATAACCAATAATGTAAATACATTGAATGACTAATTTACAAAAGGAAATGCACGGACCAACTTTATATTAGGTGGCCTTAACTACTATGTACTAACATTGTAATTAATCATTTGATACAATGCACTTATTGTGTACATACATGTTTTTACATTGAACTTACATTTAAAAAAAATACCTGCATGTAATTACATCTGTAATTAATTTCTGTAGTTACACAGTTGACACTTCCCTTACACCTAACCCTACCCTTAAACTTACCCACA
This sequence comes from Gobio occitaniae, assembly GCA_033150135.1. Classification (NCBI taxonomy): domain Eukaryota; kingdom Metazoa; phylum Chordata; class Actinopteri; order Cypriniformes; family Gobionidae; genus Gobio; species Gobio occitaniae. The sequence goes on from JARQWZ010001825.1 coordinate 26,265, forward strand.
CCACTACACCTGTCCCTAACCCTACCCTTAAACTTACCCACACCACTACACCTGTCCCTAACCCTACCCTTAAACTTACCCATACCACCACACCTGTCCCTAACCCTACCCGTATCCCACCTCAATATCAGAAATGCACTATATAGAATCTCTCTCACTGTCTCTCTTTCTCACGCATCCAGGGGTGTAAAACCCTGCTGAAATGTGAGACAGTCAGCATTGGGACAGCAAATGTGGACATGTTGGGTTTCCATGTTTTATGAAGACTTTCCATAGGGATAATGATTCCCGTATTGTAATCTATCCCAAATGCACCTAAACACAGCCCCTCACAGAAAACTTTTTGCATTTTTACATTTTCAATAAATAAATCAATAAAATATATATATATATAATTTATAAGCTGATTTGCACATGGGGTTAATTTTGTTCAGTCGGGGGAAAATGTGATGTATTACTACCATTAATGCCCCATTTAGTCCCAACAACGTTAGGGGATACCTGAACCACACACACACACACACACACACACACACACACACACACACACACACACACACACACACACACACACACACACACACACACACACACACACACACACACACACAGGTTCTATAAAAGGACCTTTTCTCTATTTTAAATGAATTGATTAAAAATAAAATATAATACACAATGACTATTAACAAATATCTTACTAAAATATTTTTTTATACTTTATAAAATCATATAATCATATAATCATAACCACTTTTAGATATAGTTTTAGCTAAATATAATAATAAATATATAAATAATAATAAATAAATATGAAAATACCTTCCATTTTTCAGAGAGATGAAGTAGTAGTTCTTTATGAAATGATAAAAAGCAAATATTTTTACCTGTATCAAACTAAACAACAAGCACAAAGTTAGCAAACACCTCTCCAGAGGCAATGTTGTTCGTACTCATTTTATTTCAAAGCCTAATCTTAAAAGTTTAAATTAGATCTAAATTAAATATTTAAAGTTTTAATAAAATCGTATCTTCTTAATCTTTCCAGAAGACTGATGTATAAAGATAGCATCTGATGCCCAATGATTTTTGCTTAAATCCATCATAAACCATCATTTTTTTTTACTAAACAGACCCCAGTACATAATGTTAAATATTATTTCTACAAAGATTCAAGCAGGTCTTGATTAATAACCCTTAACCATGTATGAAGCCCATGCAATAAAACATGTTGACAAAGTTTATCACAAATAAACAAACTTTGTTTCAATAAATTTCATTTGTTTTAAAAGATTATTAGTAAAAGAAGTTTAGACGTATCTTTAAGAAAATGTCCTCAGCAATCATTAGTGATAGCTTCAGGGTAGGGTGATGGGGTGATTTGAAGACCAGCTGGTCCTCTGTGGTCAATGACACAGCAGAAGTAAAGTCTTGAGTGAATATTTAATTTTACTCGTTTTATGTCTAAGCATGATCTTACTTTAAATATTAACTGGTCATATTTTACACTACTATAATATTTGACATTTTGTGGAAGCCATGGTCTAGGATTGCATGTACAAGTTGTATATGATTTTACTTTTCTTGTGTCTCCCAAACTGGCCTTTATCATTGCGGAAACATACCCTTTACTGAAAATATACTATCGGTTATCTACTCAAAAATACGGTGAATTTTACAAATGTAACCTTACGTTGATAAGACAGTTTGTCTGGTGACCAGAACAGACTTTGGAGAGAGCTGATGATTTGGAGAGAGCCCCAAGGATACTGCAGGGTGTTAAAGACCCTACAATGTTGTTGTTTGTTTTTGTCAACCTGGTGAATTTACACATGCAAGGTCTTCGGAAGTCGTGACTTCCAGGGTCAGTGGGTCTCTTGAGAATATTTGTTTTACCTTAAAACCAAAGATTTAGCTGTTGGTTTAACATTTTCATAGTTTCAGGTGTGTTACAATCATGCAGTACAAGGATTCAGATGAAACCAAACAGAGTATGTTTCAACATGAGTTATACAATATTTGTACTCTAGTATCACACTTGCTATTTTTAATAGTCTTTACTAGTGCCTAATGCATTAGAATCCAGATAATATCAAGCTAAGTTGATTCAGCTGTTTATTACCACTGTCTTTATTATCTTTGGCACAAATAAATAGATGTTTATTAAAGCTTACATCATTGCCCATTTCCCTACAGATAAAATCCAAACATGTTCTTTATAGGAATTATGTGTGCACAAAAACTCTCTGTAAATTCAAGAGGCCTCGAGTAAGAAAACAGTGACATTGTTTAAGAAAAGATGTCATAGCGCATAAAGAAAATCCAATTTATTGTGATAGTTATTTTTTCCCCTTCCATAGTCTTAGTCATATTATCAATATCACTGATCGCATTTTATTTGTCGGACTGTATATGGTTTTAGGTGAAGATTCCGATCTTGTTGTTGTCAGTGCAAGTTCATGCAAATCATCACTTGTGTGATGAATTCACTTTAAGCATATTTTTAATTGTATGGCTAAACTTTTTTTGTTTTCTTTTGACAAACCTACATTTCAAAACGATTTACCTCCTGTGTTTCACAATCACGGGGAAAACATATTGTTTTGTAATACTCATTAAACCTAATCTTGGTGAATTTTTCTCACCTAGAACACAAAACTTGTACTGTTTTACATATTTTGACTATTTAACTATTTTTGTAGGTATCGTGTCATTTTAGAGGATTTACTAAAAGATTAAATGCACCAAAATCACAATGTTTGTAAATTATGTTTTTACTACTCTGCTAGATTGATCATATTTAGTCAGATTTCAAATGACGATTTTTTCCAAGCATAACCTTTATGCAACAATTATCCGTGCACAATTTAATACAAATCTGTACGGCGGGTAAGAAAAGAGACATTTAGCTATAATTAAAACATAATACAGAAATCATCTCTTCTGCTCTATTGTAAAAGTTTGCAAAGTTGATTTTTTCCCCGCCAGTAGATGACAGTTTTACATTTTGCTTCTTTGTACAGTCTTTAGAGGAAGACTACTCTTTGAGCACGGTCAAACAAAATACAACATAAGAAAATTAAACTATGATGTTCTTTCAGATCGTCTTTCTGGTCTATCTAAGAAGTGGTCACAAGCCAAGACACATTTCTGTTACATTTACAACTTTTTGCGCTTAAAACACACCCGTCTATTACAGTTAGTTACAACATTTTACATTTGAGAATGATGTGGTGGTACCACTTTTTTTATAATATGCAAACTTCAATAAAATAACCTTGATAACCTTGATAAGTAGTCATTCTAAGTAAAAAGTTAGATGATTCAGGCTGTTTTATTTTCCCCACGCTCCAATACTATCTTTTAGGCATCTACCTTTTAGGTTTGATCCATGAAACGAGAACAAAAACAACATTACAATGTGTCGTCATGGTTGTCTCAATAATTATTCAATAACCGGTAGAATTGTTTAACATCTCTTAATTTTTTACAATATTCAACTTAAATATTAGTTTTTAGTCATTTACAAAGGTGTCACGCATGATATCTTGTATATAATTATGATATTGTTACATGTTCTGGGTTGTTGGTACCTGTATGCGGTAAAACTTAGCAGTAAATGAGAGACGTGATTAGGTTGTTACTCAAGCGGTCCTCTGTGACGTCTTTTAATAAAACATTTCAGCGTCATCAAGGCAAACTCATTAACGGTATGCAGTGAAATAAATATAAACATACAAAACTTTATGGTAATGATTAGGCCATAGTGTATATCTTGACGTTATCAACATTTAGGGGTGCTGTACTCGTCCTCATGCGCTTATTATTTTTTGCTTAAAAAGTTGAATTGATTTTGTTCCATTTTTTCTGAAACAGTGTTGTACCACTTTATTTTTTTAAACATCACCATTCTTCTTTGTGTGTAATTGTAATTATGTGCATGTTTGTTATCCCCTTTCCACTAAATTCCAACATTTACCTGTAATGCTAGCGACCAATTGATGTTCTACACATCTCTTGGTTCGTATACAGCATTTGGTTGATTTAATCAGATGATGCATTAAACCACCGTATTCATCATTTACATAGTATTTATACTACCTTAAATGTTTTTGGAGGGGGAAGAAAACATTTTATTTTGATTGTGTAATACCATTCAAAGAACAGGGGTTAGATGGTGTGACATGATTAATTGCACTGAGTGTGTTAAGGCTGGTGTTTTATAACTATTTAAGGTGTCATATTCTCTCCAACCACCTTGAAGCTACAGGTCCTACCCACTCAATTTGGTATTTAAAGAAGTTAGGAAATGGTCTACAACTCTAGTGTTACAATGGCTACTCCTGAAACTTCTGAAACATCTGTGATGGGTGTAACACTGACAAGAAGTTCTGTTGAAACGGAAAAAAACCTTCCTTACACACGACAGAAAAAACAGAGGATCCATTTGACCAAGTTTCTTCATGAAGATGAAGATTTTGTGAAGCAGGAATTTCTGCTGGGGGGTGTTTATATTGGCGGATTTGTTTTTGACAAGGCAGCACAGATGGTCAAACTCTACGCTGTGTAATTCTTTGAAGAATTGGAAACATCGGAGACACCTTGTGTGGTTTTCCCCGCTAAAGACTGGTCATTTTTCTACAATCGTGTTTGGAGCGATCTTAATGGGCTTGCTAGTAAAACCTTTTACATCAACGAATGGGATGGAGTGACGCCAAATGTGAGGTTCGAGGTGACAAAGGACAGTGAGGACCCAAAGCCTGATGATTGTGTACTCATATCAACCTGCAGGAACAAGACGCTACATGAACAAAACCGACTTAAGCGGCGTAAATGCTATGAGGAGGCCGAAATTCGAAATTCGAAATATTGGCTTCAAAGCAGCAGCGACTCAGACTCTGATAATGACTCCCCAAATTCAAGAGGACTACCCTTTCGAATATTGTACAAAGAGTCTTGTCCTCTTGTGGAGTGACATGCCTATGTTACACACCGTCTTTTCAGCAATTGACATGCTTTTTAAGCGGAGTTGAGTTTAATTCATTTTAAGTCATGGTGATATGCCTTAATAAGTATTGAATAGGAACATGCGTTCTGGTAAAAACACTATTTGTACAATTATATTGTAATATACAATTGTTACAAACTACAATTGTCCTGGACTCAGTTTCCCATGATCCTCCCTGTCCTACAACTGAACTCACTTCGTCATCCTCTCTCCCGCACTCCCCGGATTCCCTACACCCCCATTATATTGGACTCACTTCCCTGTACTCCTTGTCTATTCTTATTGATATGTTTACTATGGTTGGTATTGTGTGTTTTGTTGCTATGTTATCCCCTCGCTGAATAAACCTGTCTATTGTTGGAAGTCCGATTCTGATTCATCCCTGCTGCACCGCACCAACCATTACAACTATGAATTTGTTTAACTGTGATTGGATACAATTTCACTCGCCTCTAAAAATCTGTTACCAGGCAACATAATGGCTTATACAGATTGTAGAATATTGTTTAAAAGTGTTTGTATAATTTGGAAAAACATTTAAATTATTATCGATGTGTTAGATACCATATGTACATTGCATTTTAATATTACTTAAGTCAAATTAATATGACAACGTCAATAAAAGTATTTAACTGAACATCTTATCATTATCTTTAGTACATACACGTGACCTTAAAATCTGAACAAAAAATAAAATTCCATCCATTTACTTTTTAAATATGTTAAGAATTCGAATCCACAATTGCATGTTTTTTTTTCCATTTCATCCATTCTATAGTCACATTTTCCAAAACTCTAATTATAATTAGCACAACATCGTTCTGTTGTTACCAATACAACACAATCCAGGTTGTTTTGACACAATATACAGTCAGTTAACATGATTCTAAAATTGCTTACATTTTTTCATTCGAGCTTACCCAATACCAAAATCAAAGATTCTTCTGGTCGTATTTATAAATGGTTAAACACAGTAAGTCACAAATGAAGACCTAATGCTCCAATCTTTAAATATAGTATAAAGCCTCTACTTTTGAAACAACAGCAGCAGCTCAAACGTATTGAAAAATATATAAAACAAAGACTGAAACAACTGATAAGCATTTTAAGGAGCAGATCTCTGAAATATTTTATCTTGTTAAAATAGTGTTAGAATCATTTAAGATGATTATTTTATTATTATTACAGTTTTTTCAATTGTTAACACACTAAAATGACATGCACGGCACACATATTTAAACTGACCTCAATGAGCAAAACCTCACCCCTGATCTGCACAACTATAATCACATTCTCAGCCTCACAGTTTTTGCATAACACTACACACAGTGTTTTGCAAAACCCTAAACACTCAACATTAGACATCAAAATCTAACCTGATGTCACTTCTTTGCCATTTCAAGGCACTGTTTTCCAAAATATCACCCCTATAAACCAATTGATCAAACATCAGGCATGTAGACACTTAGGTGCTTGATTGTAAACTCAACAATCAGGGGTAAGCACTATAAAAGGGCAACAGGTTAGTTACCAAAATAGAAGGCAACGTCGTAGTAAGAGGAAGAGTGAGGATAAGAGGGGGAGCCCGTGGAGGACAAGGGGTAGAGAAGGTAAGAGGGGTATAGTGAGTAGGAAGAGGTAGACGTGGGATGTGGACAAAGAAGACTGGGGACCAAATTTATCAGATGCGATTCGGGCAACCTTGATTGACCATGAGCTCTGAGTACCCATGGGTTGACATTGAGAGAGTTAAAATGCATGAATGAATTGAATGATTTTACAATGTGGAGAGAAATAAATATTTTCATCAATATGCAGTACTGGTCTTATGTGTACTGTTTGTTCAATATATTCATATACTTTACTCTAACAAAACTCTCTGAAAATCAAACCCAGATTATATCATTATAAAATTAGAAATGGTACAGTTGTTTAAGATTGAGAACAGCAGAGTGTAAATAAATGAATCAAAGAGAATCAGATTGTATGAACCATGTGTGTGCCATACAGTGTCAAAATTGGGTTTTGTTAAATTATTGTAAAATTTGAAAGAAGGGTTTCATTTTACAAAACCCAATTTTGACACTGTATGGCACACACATGGTTCATACAATCTGATTCTCTTTGATTCATTTATTTACACTCTGCTGTTCTCAATCTTAAACAACTGTACCATTTCTAATTTTATAATGATATAATCTGGGTTTGATTTTCAGAGAGTTTTGTTAGAGTAAAGTATATGAATATATTGAACAAACAGTACACATAAGACCAGTACTGCATATTGATGAAAATATTTATTTCTCTCCACATTGTAAAATCATTCAATTCATTCATGCATTTTAACTCTCTCAATGTCAACCCATGGGTACTCAGAGCTCATGGTCAATCAAGGTTGCCCGAATCGCATCTGATAAATTTGGTCCCCAGTCTTCTTTGTCCACATCCCACGTCTACCTCTTCCTACTCACTATACCCCTCTTACCTTCTCTACCCCTTGTCCTCCACGGGCTCCCCCTCTTATCCTCACTCTTCCTCTTACTACGACGTTGCCTTCTATTTTGGTAACTAACCTGTTGCCCTTTTATAGTGCTTACCCCTGATTGTTGAGTTTACAATCAAGCACCTAAGTGTCTACATGCCTGATGTTTGATCAATTGGTTTATAGGGGTGATATTTTGGAAAACAGTGCCTTGAAATGGCAAAGAAGTGACATCAGGTTAGATTTTGATGTCTAATGTTGAGTGTTTAGGGTTTTGCAAAACACTGTGTGTAGTGTTATGCAAAAACTGTGAGGCTGAGAATGTGATTATAGTTGTGCAGATCAGGGGTGAGGTTTTGCTCATTGAGGTCAGTTTAAATATGTGTGCCGTGCATGTCATTTTAGTGTGTTAACAATTGAAAAAACTGTAATAATAATAAAATAATCATCTTAAATGATTCTAACACTATTTTAACAAGATAAAATATTTCAGAGATCTGCTCCTTAAAATGCTTATCAGTTGTTTCAGTCTTTGTTTTATATATTTTTCAATACGTTTGAGCTGCTGCTGTTGTTTCAAAAGTAGAGGCTTTATACTATATTTAAAGATTGGAGCATTAGGTCTTCATTTGTGACTTACTGTGTTTAACCATTTATAAATACGACCAGAAGAATCTTTGATTTTGGTATTGGGTAAGCTCGAATGAAAAAATGTAAGCAATTTTAGAATCATGTTAACTGACTGTATATTGTGTCAAAACAACCTGGATTGTGTTGTATTGGTAACAACAGAACGATGTTGTGCTAATTATAATTAGAGTTTTGGAAAATGTGACTATAGAATGGATGAAATGGAAAAAAAAACATGCAATTGTGGATTCGAATTCTTAACATATTTAAAAAGTAAATGGATGGAATTTTATTTTTTGTTCAGATTTTAAGGTCACGTGTATGTACTAAAGATAATGATAAGATGTTCAGTTAAATACTTTTATTGACGTTGTCATATTAATTTGACTTAAGTAATATTAAAATGCAATGTACATATGGTATCTAACACATCGATAATAATTTAAATGTTTTTCCAAATTATACAAACACTTTTAAACAATATTCTACAATCTGTATAAGCCATTATGTTGCCTGGTAACAGATTTTTAGAGGCGAGTGAAATTGTATCCAATCACAGTTAAACAAATTCATAGTTGTAATGGTTGGTGCGGTGCAGCAGGGATGAATCAGAATCGGACTTCCAACAATAGACAGGTTTATTCAGCGAGGGGATAACATAGCAACAAAACACACAATACCAACCATAGTAAACATATCAATAAGAATAGACAAGGAGTACAGGGAAGTGAGTCCAATATAATGGGGGTGTAGGGAATCCGGGGAGTGCGGGAGAGAGGATGACGAAGTGAGTTCAGTTGTAGGACAGGGAGGATCATGGGAAACTGAGTCCAGGACAATTGTAGTTTGTAACAATTGTATATTACAATATAATTGTACAAATAGTGTTTTTACCAGAACGCATGTTCCTATTCAATACTTATTAAGGCATATCACCATGACTTAAAATGAATTAAACTCAACTCCGCTTAAAAAGCATGTCAATTGCTGAAAAGACGGTGTGTAACATAGGCATGTCACTCCACAAGAGGACAAGACTCTTTGTACAATATTCGAAAGGGTAGTCCTCTTGAATTTGGGGAGTCATTATCAGAGTCTGAGTCGCTGCTGCTTTGAAGCCAATATTTCGAATTTCGAATTTCGGCCTCCTCATAGCATTTACGCCGCTTAAGTCGGTTTTGTTCATGTAGCGTCTTGTTCCTGCAGGTTGATATGAGTACACAATCATCAGGCTTTGGGTCCTCACTGTCCTTTGTCACCTCGAACCTCACATTTGGCGTCACTCCATCCCATTCGTTGATGTAAAAGGTTTTACTAGCAAGCCCATTAAGATCGCTCCAAACACGATTGTAGAAAAATGACCAGTCTTTAGCGGGGAAAACCACACAAGGTGTCTCCGATGTTTCCAATTCTTCAAAGAATTACACAGCGTAGAGTTTGACCATCTGTGCTGCCTTGTCAAAAACAAATCCGCCAATATAAACACCCCCCAGCAGAAATTCCTGCTTCACAAAATCTTCATCTTCATGAAGAAACTTGGTCAAATGGATCCTCTGTTTTTTTCTGTCGTGTGTAAGGAAGGTTTTTTTCCGTTTCAACAGAACTTCTTGTCAGTGTTACACCCATCACAGATGTTTCAGAAGTTTCAGGAGTAGCCATTGTAACACTAGAGTTGTAGACCATTTCCTAACTTCTTTAAATACCAAATTGAGTGGGTAGGACCTGTAGCTTCAAGGTGGTTGGAGAGAATATGACACCTTAAATAGTTATAAAACACCAGCCTTAACACACTCAGTGCAATTAATCATGTCACACCATCTAACCCCTGTTCTTTGAATGGTATTACACAATCAAAATAAAATGTTTTCTTCCCCCTCCAAAAACATTTAAGGTAGTATAAATACTATGTAAATGATGAATACGGTGGTTTAATGCATCATCTGATTAAATCAACCAAATGCTGTATACGAACCAAGAGATGTGTAGAACATCAATTGGTCGCTAGCATTACAGGTAAATGTTGGAATTTAGTGGAAAGGGGATAACAAACATGCACATAATTACAATTACACACAAAGAAGAATGGTGATGTTTAAAAAAATAAAGTGGTACAACACTGTTTCAGAAAAAATGGAACAAAATCAATTCAACTTTTTAAGCAAAAAATAATAAGCGCATGAGGACGAGTACAGCACCCCTAAATGTTGATAACGTCAAGATATACACTATGGCCTAATCATTACCATAAAGTTTTGTATGTTTATATTTATTTCACTGCATACCGTTAATGAGTTTGCCTTGATGACGCTGAAATGTTTTATTAAAAGACGTCACAGAGGACCGCTTGAGTAACAACCTAATCACGTCTCTCATTTACTGCTAAGTTTTACCGCATACAGGTACCAACAACCCAGAACATGTAACAATATCATAATTATATACAAGATATCATGCGTGACACCTTTGTAAATGACTAAAAACTAATATTTAAGTTGAATATTGTAAAAAATTAAGAGATGTTAAACAATTCTACCGGTTATTGAATAATTATTGAGACAACCATGACGACACATTGTAATGTTGTTTTTGTTCTCGTTTCATGGATCAAACCTAAAAGGTAGATGCCTAAAAGATAGTATTGGAGCGTGGGGAAAATAAAACAGCCTGAATCATCTAACTTTTTACTTAGAATGACTACTTATCAAGGTTATCAAGGTTATTTTATTGAAGTTTGCATATTATAAAAAAAGTGGTACCACCACATCATTCTCAAATGTAAAATGTTGTAACTAACTGTAATAGACGGGTGTGTTTTAAGCGCAAAAAGTTGTAAATGTAACAGAAATGTGTCTTGGCTTGTGACCACTTCTTAGATAGACCAGAAAGACGATCTGAAAGAACATCATAGTTTAATTTTCTTATGTTGTATTTTGTTTGACCGTGCTCAAAGAGTAGTCTTCCTCTAAAGACTGTACAAAGAAGCAAAATGTAAAACTGTCATCTACTGGCGGGGAAAAAATCAACTTTGCAAACTTTTACAATAGAGCAGAAGAGATGATTTCTGTATTATGTTTTAATTATAGCTAAATGTCTCTTTTCTTACCCGCCGTACAGATTTGTATTAAATTGTGCACGGATAATTGTTGCATAAAGGTTATGCTTGGAAAAAATCGTCATTTGAAATCTGACTAAATATGATCAATCTAGCAGAGTAGTAAAAACATAATTTACAAACATTGTGATTTTGGTGCATTTAATCTTTTAGTAAATCCTCTAAAATGACACGATACCTACAAAAATAGTTAAATAGTCAAAATATGTAAAACAGTACAAGTTTTGTGTTCTAGGTGAGAAAAATTCACCAAGATTAGGTTTAATGAGTATTACAAAACAATATGTTTTCCCCGTGATTGTGAAACACAGGAGGTAAATCGTTTTGAAATGTAGGTTTGTCAAAAGAAAACAAAAAAAGTTTAGCCATACAATTAAAAATATGCTTAAAGTGAATTCATCACACAAGTGATGATTTGCATGAACTTGCACTGACAACAACAAGATCGGAATCTTCACCTAAAACCATATACAGTCCGACAAATAAAATGCGATCAGTGATATTGATAATATGACTAAGACTATGGAAGGGGAAAAAATAACTATCACAATAAATTGGATTTTCTTTATGCGCTATGACATCTTTTCTTAAACAATGTCACTGTTTTCTTACTCGAGGCCTCTTGAATTTACAGAGAGTTTTTGTGCACACATAATTCCTATAAAGAACATGTTTGGATTTTATCTGTAGGGAAATGGGCAATGATGTAAGCTTTAATAAACATCTATTTATTTGTGCCAAAGATAATAAAGACAGTGGTAATAAACAGCTGAATCAACTTAGCTTGATATTATCTGGATTCTAATGCATTAGGCACTAGTAAAGACTATTAAAAATAGCAAGTGTGATACTAGAGTACAAATATTGTATAACTCATGTTGAAACATACTCTGTTTGGTTTCATCTGAATCCTTGTACTGCATGATTGTAACACACCTGAAACTATGAAAATGTTAAACCAACAGCTAAATCTTTGGTTTTAAGGTAAAACAAATATTCTCAAGAGACCCACTGACCCTGGAAGTCACGACTTCCGAAGACCTTGCATGTGTAAATTCACCAGGTTGACAAAAACAAACAACAACATTGTAGGGTCTTTAACACCCTGCAGTATCCTTGGGGCTCTCTCCAAATCATCAGCTCTCTCCAAAGTCTGTTCTGGTCACCAGACAAACTGTCTTATCAACGTAAGGTTACATTTGTAAAATTCACCGTATTTTTGAGTAGATAACCGATAGTATATTTTCAGTAAAGGGTATGTTTCCGCAATGATAAAGGCCAGTTTGGGAGACACAAGAAAAGTAAAATCATATACAACTTGTACATGCAATCCTAGACCATGGCTTCCACAAAATGTCAAATATTATAGTAGTGTAAAATATGACCAGTTAATATTTAAAGTAAGATCATGCTTAGACATAAAACGAGTAAAATTAAATATTCACTCAAGACTTTACTTCTGCTGTGTCATTGACCACAGAGGACCAGCTGGTCTTCAAATCACCCCATCACCCTACCCTGAAGCTATCACTAATGATTGCTGAGGACATTTTCTTAAAGATACGTCTAAACTTCTTTTACTAATAATCTTTTAAAACAAATGAAATTTATTGAAACAAAGTTTGTTTATTTGTGATAAACTTTGTCAACATGTTTTATTGCATGGGCTTCATACATGGTTAAGGGTTATTAATCAAGACCTGCTTGAATCTTTGTAGAAATAATATTTAACATTATGTACTGGGGTCTGTTTAGTAAAAAAAAATGATGGTTTATGATGGATTTAAGCAAAAATCATTGGGCATCAGATGCTATCTTTATACATCAGTCTTCTGGAAAGATTAAGAAGATACGATTTTATTAAAACTTTAAATATTTAATTTAGATCTAATTTAAACTTTTAAGATTAGGCTTTGAAATAAAATGAGTACGAACAACATTGCCTCTGGAGAGGTGTTTGCTAACTTTGTGCTTGTTGTTTAGTTTGATACAGGTAAAAATATTTGCTTTTTATCATTTCATAAAGAACTACTACTTCATCTCTCTGAAAAATGGAAGGTATTTTCATATTTATTTATTATTATTTATATATTTATTATTATATTTAGCTAAAACTATATCTAAAAGTGGTTATGATTATATGATTATATGATTTTATAAAGTATAAAAAAATATTTTAGTAAGATATTTGTTAATAGTCATTGTGTATTATATTTTATTTTTAATCAATTCATTTAAAATAGAGAAAAGGTCCTTTTATAGAACCTGTGTGTGTGTGTGTGTGTGTGTGTGTGTGTGTGTGTGTGTGTGTGTGTGTGTGTGTGTGTGTGTGTGTGTGTGTGTGTGTGTGTGTGTGTGTGTGTGTGTGTGTGTGTGTGTGTGTGTGTGTGTGTGTGTGTGTGTGTGTGTGTGTGTGTGTGTGGTTCAGGTATCCCCTAACGTTGTTGGGACTAAATGGGGCATTAATGGTAGTAATACATCACATTTTCCCCCGACTGAACAAAATTAACCCCATGTGCAAATCAGCTTATAAATTATATATATATATATTTTATTGATTTATTTATTGAAAATGTAAAAATGCAAAAAGTTTTCTGTGAGGGGCTGTGTTTAGGTGCATTTGGGATAGATTACAATACGGGAATCATTATCCCTATGGAAAGTCTTCATAAAACATGGAAACCCAACATGTCCACATTTGCTGTCCCAATGCTGACTGTCTCACATTTCAGCAGGGTTTTACACCCCTGGATGCGTGAGAAAGAGAGACAGTGAGAGAGATTCTATATAGTGCATTTCTGATATTGAGGTGGGATACGGGTAGGGTTAGGGACAGGTGTGGTGGTATGGGTAAGTTTAAGGGTAGGGTTAGGGACAGGTGTAGTGGTGTGGGTAAGTTTAAGGGTAGGGTTAGGGACAGGTGTAGTGGTGTGGGTAAGTTTAAGGGTAGGGTTAGGTGTAAGGGAAGTGTCAACTGTGTAACTACAGAAATTAATTACAGATGTAATTACATGCAGGTATTTTTTTTAAATGTAAGTTCAATGTAAAAACATGTATGTACACAATAAGTGCATTGTATCAAATGATTAATTACAATGTTAGTACATAGTAGTTAAGGCCACCTAATATAAAGTTGGTCCGTGCATTTCCTTTTGTAAATTAGTCATTCAATGTATTTACATTATTGGTTATGTAATATATATGTCCTCCTACAATGTTTGAGTCGATGCCAAACAACTATTGCTTTATTAAAAATCATCTTTTAAATATTATCTTTGTAGAAATAAGCTCTAAAACATTATAAAGTAATGAAACATTCTCTGTTTAGTAAAATAATCCTTTATGCTGGATTTAAAAATCATAGGACGTCCGATGTTGGATACATCACTCTTATAGGAAGATAGAGACTTAATAAATGTATTAAAAACTTTTAAAGATTTTATTTTGTCTCTAAAGCATTTTCTCTGGGGAAAATAAGTTGAGGCATTACATAGATTGTGTCCCCCTGATTCCTGCCCTGTCACTGCTGTGACTGTGTCAAATTTCACACCCCTACCGGTGCAAGTGACATTCTTGGAGAAACAGAGAGAGACCAGAGAGAGTGATTTTATATTGCTTTAAAGGGTATTTTTCTTTTGTAAAACATCCCATGTATATACATGATTGTAAAACCCCTACTTTTCCCTGCTCCTTGAAAATGAAAGTTATAAATATATAACATAAGCTATAATAAACTGTAATATTTTATCTGGCCAGTTTCAGTACATTTTAGTATGATAATTGTTATTATATATTGTAATATTATATATTTTGTTTATATTCATCACATTTAAATAGAAATACATTATTTTATAAAACCAATTGCACATTTCACAATGTGTATGTGTGAGGCAGTGAGTGTGTATGTGTGTGTGTGTGTGTGTGTGTGTGTGTGTGTGTGCCAAGTGCGTGTGTGTGTGTGTGTGTGTGTGTGTATGTGTGTGTGTGTGTTTGTGTGTACATATTGTGATGTACCATAATGAAAATTCTCGGTTCCTCTGTGAAAAAATCCCCGTCTATGGAATGCACCAACCCCTCACGTGTCCGGCAGATGCCCCCCCGAAATCACCCTTCAAATAGTCGTGGCAAAGTTCAAAACAATCATTCTTCACATTGGTGGCCTAGAGGTCATACCCTGACATCGCTATGAGACCTCAAAGGTCATATCACCCCCCGGAGGATACACAAGGTCAAAGGTGACTGCAACGTGGGTGGTCAAGGTCAAACGTGGGGGAGGGGAACGATGTGGGTGGTCCAGGTCAAAGGGGGCGTGGTAGGTCAAAGGTCGCAATCAATCAAAGTGACAGAAGGTGCCTTATATAGCTACTACTGTCATGTAATCATAAATAAGGTTATTGAATATTTTTAGATCACCACTAACAACTACAGGAAGTTGCTTGGTATAGACACTATCAATCTCTGAAATACTTCTTATGTAAATGGAATAAATAAACCTTTAAATTATTGACCTAAAGCATTAAAGAATGTCTGCAGATTATGGACAAAATTGTTAGGCTGTGACAGACTTTGAGGGAGTGAGATTGCGAGTGAGAGTGAAATATGAGGTAAGTGTCAACACAGTGAAGAGAACAAAGGCTCTTTGCCTTTGTCAGAGAATATATATATAGCCTATGTGCCTGTGTAGCCTATTTCTCTATTCACAACTCTAAACTTTTACATTTAAACTTTTTAAAACATAACATGACAAACATTTGTGAAATATATCACAAACAAAACAAAACAACTTGAATTGCTCTGTTGATTAGTTAACTCGAACTCCCCCACCATCTAGCTTTAAAAAAAAAAAAAGAGTATTCTATTGGATAATAGCCCAAGATCACTAAAGAGGAAGAAGAAAAAAAATATTTTTCTATAATCTCACTTGCAAAATACTTTGAAAAATACACACGCACCACAAGAATCCAATGTGCTCCAATGTTCACAGGGCACAGCCAAATGTCCTCAATGGGAAACTTCATCTGTGAAAAGTGTTTAATAAGTTTGTTATGGTTCCAAAAAACGTAAATAATATCTACTTTATTACTTTATGGAAAGCTATACCTTCCCTAGGCATCTGAACTGTCCAGCAAACAACGAACGTGCAACAACTGCACAAAGCTGGTGGACGTGGTTCTGGAAAAAGAAAAAAAACACATTTTGTAAGTATATAAAATTAAATGAGTGTTCCTAGATAAGTAGACATTCTATACATACCTGTTGTTTTTCAATGACCAGGTGCAGGTATGCATCAATGACCTAAATTAAGAAACATAAATGAATATGATTATAAAAAAAAACTAAACTTTGTTTTTGTGAGAGAGAAAAACTTTTTTCAGTTGGGTGACTCTTAAAATCATGTTCTGGGTTTACAATTAATTTAGACTACTGGCCGATTGGAAAGAAAGGCCACCCATAGCATAAGAATAAATAACTAACTTCATCAGAAAGCCACTCGGTCCCTTGCAGTGAGTGAAAAGAAGAGTCATAGAGCTTATATGGCCCAACAACTGCTTCAACCTGACCAGTGACATTTGCAGCCCAGACCTTCATTACTGAAAAAGAAAGACAAAGTTAGTGTTGTCAATAATTTTTCTAATTAATCAACTTTACAGGGCCAACGAGCCAACATAAAATGAACTTGGCAAAATGAATGTGCCAAACATTCAAGGCCATAGGTTTGGTCTTTACGTTAGAAGAGACAACAATCCACCCCCTACCCCCACATTGGTAGTATATAATATAAAAAATAATGTGATCGAGTTCACTGAAGTACTAGGAAGGACAATTCTGTCCTCCCAAAATATTGGTAGGAACATGTCCCTACTATCCATACGCAAAACTACGCACTTGCAAACAGTCATCAAATCAAAAGTGTACAGGACAGCTAGAGGAAGTGGATATAACTTTAAAACAATTCATAGTATCTATATTAAATAAGAAAATTGTTACATTTTGGTGGCATGCATTTTAATTTTTTTAGGCATATTTAAATATATATATATATATATAATGTGTGTGTGTGTGTGTGTGTGTGTGTGTGTGTGTGTGTGTGTGTGTGTGTGTGTGTGTGTGTGTGTGTGTGTGTGTGTGTGTGTGTGTGTGTGTGTGTGTGTGTGTGTGTGTGTGTGTGTGTGTGTGTGTGTGTGTATATATATAAAAAAGTTCCTGGTACAAATAGTTCCGGGTAATTTCGGTGGAAACGCGGCTTAAGATCTGAACTGAACTGAGATCTCTGTAAATATAAAACCTTGTTCCTCTGAGATTTGGTTTACATCTGATGGTAACTTTATTGCTGGCTCTTCATCTGTTGGGGTTCATTTTACCTCCTTGATGTACCCATTTGTTTGGTCAAGCATTTTAGGGGCAACTTGAATAACAGAAGGTCTTTGTAACTCTGAATCTTCTTGGAGCTTCTCAGAATCATTTACCTTGGTGGTCACAGAATGCTGAGGGCTGAGTGTAGGTGCAACAGTGCAAGGAGACATCTTGCAAGAACTGTTACTCTCAGTAGACCCACTGGAGACTGAGATACCGGAACAGTCATCAGGCACCTTTCCAGTTTGGCCTCTTCTGTATGGTTTAATGTGCCTATGCTATATTTAGTCTATATCAGGTTCAATTCTTCCTCCTTTTCTTCCATGCTTCCCCATATTCACCAGAAGAACCTCATCACCAACATTGTAAATCAAGTCTTTGTACTTCTTCTGGACCTTTTTAGCATATGCTTCCTTCTGTTTCTCCTGTGATTTGCCAATGTTTTCTTCTGCCAGTTTTTTGGCCTCATCTCTCTTTTTTTAATCGGAAACTACATAATCACTAAAACTTGATTCCACAGGGAGACTGATGGTGGAAAGCAAAAAAAAAAAAAAAACAAGGCAAACAAGGCCATTGAAGCAATATCAATTCAATTATTAACTATTTAAAATTTCACATGTGCATGTATGTAATGAAAAGTCCATGGTAGCATGAGAAGAGGTCCTTTTGCTAAAAACATGTTTTTTTTTACTATTCACAACAAACTGTTAGGAATATTAGTGACCCTTCTTGTCTGTTGTGGAACAAGGTCCAACAATTATGATCATTACCAGTTTAAGATCAAAGGTCTTATAAGTTAATCAATCCTGCATACCAATAATAAAAATGATATTTACTGTATGATTAGTTTTGTAAAAATAATAATAAAAGTTTTGCATCATCTACTACAGTAACCATTAGAAATTATTTCAAGGCTAAATTTACTTTAAGCACAATTCTTCTGACATAGGCTAGTATGACAAAATTGATTAAATTAATGACTCCATAAGCGTTTACATTTATGCATTTTAGCATAATTTAAAATTATCAGTATTAAAGTGATAGGTTTAGCCTCAATGTCTTTTTTTTTAGATTTTCAAGAGTTGTTATATTTTCCTTTGCACATACAGTACATGTATTCAACTACTGTTTTAAGGTAATTTTAAATTATAAGCACACTCACCGGCATTTCAACAGGAATCTCTGCAGGGAACATTGCCTCTCTCCCATACATTAAAAGAAAAGGGGAGTGTTTTGTGGTGGTGTGGACCTTTGATCTTCAAGAAAACAAGGTGGCATCCAGATAAACATCCCAATCATTCTGCTGGTCGTTAACCAATTTCTTGAGGGCTCTAAAATGATACATAAGGGGAAACGTTTTTTTTTTAAAGGTTTATAAACTTGGCGTATGAAAATCTTTTTACGGAACACATTTATAACTTATTTGGAGTAGGGGTTCAGCGAAAAATCGGCAGCTGGCAGCAGGAAGTTGCTGCCAATGGCAGCCGACAGTACCTGCCACTAAAACCGGACGTCGGCTGCCGTTTTACAACCAGAAGTAGGCGGTACCTGTCGCTTTTAGTCAGCGTAAGCAAGGCTAATAATAATGAGTGGGGGGGTTTAAACTTTCTTGATTTTACCACTTTAAACAACACCTTCAAAATAAATTGGATAAAGAATTGTATTAATAAGCCCTCTTCTATCTGGAATCTGATCCCTAATTTTATTTTCTCCAAACTAGGTGGTTTAAAATTTTTATTAACCTGTAATTATAACATAATTAAAATCCTGATCAAATTATCCCTTTTTCATAGGCAAATGTTATTAGCATGGTCCCTCATTTTTAAACACAATTTTACACCTCACTCATATATAATTTGGAATAATAAAAACCTACTGTATAAACATAAATCTCTTTTCTTTGATAGTTGGTTTAAAAATTGTATTATTTTTGTATCTCAACTTTTTAATCAAAATGGTTCAATCCGTAATTATTCTGAGTTCTTAGTAAAGCATGGGATTCCTGTTACTCCAAAAGAGTTTGCAATTGTTGCTGATGCAGTGCCACAAGGAGTTCTTATGCTTTATAAAGGATTTTCTTTTTTCATCCTCTTATCACTCGGTGGATCTGTGCAAAACATTTGTTGGTAAACAGTGCCTTTCTACATCTAAATCAAAAAACAATAAGAAAATTAGAGTCTTGTTTCAGGAGGAGATTGTTTCTGTGCCTTATGTCATTTCTTACTGGAATGGTTTTGTAAATAATATTCCCTGGAAAAAAGTTTGGACATTGCCTCACAAATATTTGATAACCAACAAAATGAGAGAAATTAACTGTAAGTTAATTCATAGGTTTTATCCAGATAAGTGCTATCTCAAAAGACTTAAAAATGACATTAATACCCTCTGTTCTTTCTGTTTAGAGAAACCTGAATCTACTTTACATTTATTTTGGAATTGCTCTCACACAGTGACATTTTGGTGTGATGTGTGTGACTTTATCAAATGCTATGTTAATCCAAATTTTGAATTTACTTATAAAAATGTAATTTTTGGTTTTCATGAAGGTGAAGAGAAAAATTATATTTATTTTATAAATCTTATTTTTCTGTTAGCCAAATATCACATTCATAAATGTAAATTTTCTAACTGTAAACCTAGTTTTTTAAGATTTAAACTTGAGGTGAAAATGTATTTTGAATCCATTGAGTTTTCTAAAAACGTAAAAGCTACGAGAACAATGGCTGTGTTTAAGCTCTTGAAGATTAATCTTGACTGAAGTACCTTTGTGTATTATTCCTTTATTGTGGTATGACAATGATGAAAATTGTTGTTATTGTTCCTTTATGCATTTAATAAAAAAAAAAAAAAAAAGAGTGATCGTAAAAATAATAGCCTAATCATAATTGTGATTTTAGATTGATTTTAAATGATTAAATTAAATCTTACTATAGTAGATAGGCTAGCCTATACTTTTTATATACAAAATAAATAAATTGCTGTATCATACAAACATTTCAAGTTCAGTTTCACACTGCAGTGATAAAAAAACCCAATAATACAATAATATAATTCTTGATGATGTATGTTGTATTTGGTAGTTGTTGTTAGAAAAAAAAAACAACGTATTGTGTGATATAAGTATCAAACACATCCCACAGATTAATGATGTAATTCAGAAATGCTGAGCTATTCACAAAATGTAAACAATATTTTATTCAAATGTTTTAGTGAATTTAAGAGTGCAACTATTAAGAACAAATCATTGTATTAATAAATACAAATCAGTCCTCCAGCAACTGACACCAATAACTGCAAAAACCTGGATGGGTGTTTTCAAATCAAATCACTTTTATTGTCACATCAGCAACAGCACATGTGCCGTCTGAGAGCAGTGCAGAATACAATTGGACATACTTTGCAGATAACAATACACATTATACACAATAAAAAATTACATATTATACACACAATATCCAATTATATGAATGAAGGAATGAGGCATTTGCTTTCATATGTACTACTTAACACCCAAAGTGCTTTACAACCATGTCAGGGGTCTCTCCTCAACCACCACCAGTGTTCAGCATCCTTGGCATCTAATTATACACATTATACAGTTGCAGATGTACAGTGGGTTGATAAGTAGGTAATGGCAGAATTGATTATTGGGTTAAAGTGCAGTGCATAATACATTAGATTCTAGTTTGGTTGAAATTGTGGAGATGGAGTGTAAAGTGCAGTGCATGGCATAGAGTGTGCTGTGTAAGGTGCATCAGTTCTGGGTGTTCAGAAGCCTGATGGCCTGAGAGAAGAAGCTGTCCCTCAGTCGGCTCGTGTGGGTGCAGAGAGAGCAGTCCGTAGCTTGGGTGGCTGGAGTCACTGATGATCCTCCGGGCTTTCCTTATACACCGCCCAGAGGGAGAGAAGCTCACCTCCAACAATCTGGCTTACAGGTCGCCAGCAGTGCAGTTTCTGTACCAAGTGCTCTTGATGCTCTCCACAGTGCAGGTGCAGAATGATCTGAGGATGTTGGGGATCATTCCAAACTTCCTCAGGCGCCTGAGGTATTAAAGAGGTGCTGACGTGCCTTCTTCAGCTCTGCATCTGTGAGAGCAGAGCAGACCATGTGAGATCTTTAGTGATGTGAACACCAAGGAACTTAAAGCTTTTGACCCACTCTCCACAGGTGTCCCATCAATGGTGACAGGGTGTGTTCTCTGTCCTTTCCCCTGAAATCCACCACCAGCTGCTTGGTGTTGATGATGTTGAGTGAGAGGTGGTTCTCCTGACTCCAGTGTGTTTCTTGAAGCATCTCTCTCCATTTTCCTCTTCCAATGTAGCCTAGAGGAATCATAAGAAAACTGTTACATACACAAGGTTTACATTACCTTTATTAACAGTATACATGCATGCACAGCCATGTGAATACTATTCTTGTTGCATTTTGTCATCAAATGCCTATTAAACAGTTATCACCTGATAAGAAGTGTTTAAAGGTTTCATGGTAGTGTCTACAGGTCTCCAATTCTTTTTGGCATGATACAGACTTTATACTTAATTTTGTTACCTTACTGAAATGAGGCAGCTGACAAATGTAGCCTCCAAAATGAGACCCAGCCCCTGATAAAAACTCACCTGCCTGTAGACTTAGTAACCCTGAAGACATTGATCAGCTGGTTCAGGTGTGTTTGATCAGGGTTGGAGCTGAACTCTGCAGGACTGTGACCGAAGCTGCACATCCCTGCTCCAAGGCCTGAAATGGATGGGTCATATAAGAGAGACATTCAAATTGTGTACTGTTGGTGTGCCTCCAGGAACAGGGTAGGGAAACACTGGTCTAACCAGCGAAAGTGTGCTTTCACACAGAATGAGTGCAAACATACAAGACCCAAGTTTACAAAAGCAGGATCACCCACCTCAGTGACCACATGAAGAAGCATTTCTCTGGCAACAATGTGGCATACAAAATTAACAAAAATGACTGACATTGTCATTAAACACTATTTTCTATAAATCACGACAGTAACTTCCCTTAATACAGAATGCACATCCTATGGGTGCAGTTAGTACTTGAGAAATACATTTATTCTGTATTTTAATCAGAAAGATACTGTAGATACAGTATGAGAGGGTAACACTTGAAATTAGCATTTGTCTCACTGAATGTGCTGTTACCTCGTCTGTTGTTTTGCCTGCATCCTTCTGCAACAAATGTCTTCCTAAAAAATATGAATTAGTGATTACTAATATTCAAAAGTTAAAGTCAAAAATTGCTTGAATTCACATAGTCTATTCCTCCCCTTCTTTATTTCTGACAACAGCAGATTCACTGATAGGAGTCATGCTGAAGCACAGTAGATACATTCAAAATAACAGTTAAAACGTCCCAAAATACATTAGATAAATAAATAAAAATTGTATTATGCTTACCTGAGTAAAGTCAAACTCCCAGTCCAGCGCAATATACAGTATAGTACAGTTTCCCCCCACATTTTTTATAACAATTATGAATATAAATCAAACTGCAGATTTGACAACTCCTAAAAAGGACTATCCCGGTGTTTTACTGATTAAACTTATGTCCATTATTAATGTTGTGTTAGAGAACCCTGGTCATTTACTACTTACCATGATCATAATATTTCCACAGTCTGTAGTGTCGACTCTTCTGACAGGGGCAGATGAAGCTAATTATAAATGTGAAATACGCTACACGAGACGTGGCTCTTTAAACAATTAACTACAGTAGGTAGCGATACTGTCGTTCGCTGATATTAAAGTTATTAACAAACCTACCGTTTCTTATCGAATGCCAGGTTTTATTTACTCATAATGTCTATCAATTAACTCATTTGAGCTCTGCCGACATCAACACTGTTCACACGCTGCTGTCACCCGGCCATCATCTGATTGGTTGCTGTCACTCTTTGGATGATAGTGATTGGAGATCGTGAAGCGGCAGGTGCCGCCTACTTTGGCAGGTTGTCTGGCTGCCAGCAACTGTCTGCCGGCTGCCATTGGCAGGTACTTCCTGCTGCCAGCTGCCGATTTTTTTTCTGAACCCCTGCTGAACGAGAAAGTGATCGGATTAAAGGGTAACTAAACCCCTGCTCAGAGCTTAACTCCACCCACTGGCAATTTTCAAAAAATGCTGGAAAAGTGGGCAGAGCCCGGCGGACACAGAGGGGCCGAACCGAAGGCGGGGCTGAGCGGAGGGCGTGCACCTGAGACCCGCAGTGACGGATTGTTTGACAGCTGTCTGACTCGCGAGTCGCAAAGATGGAGAATGACTGGAGTGACGCCAGCTTTGCAACAGAGCGGTCATTTCTCCTACCTTCACCTGAAGTGGAGGAGGGTGGATTGTCTGTAACAGACACAAACCCAGAGCCTTATCAATGCGAGCCGCTGCTCAAACTGCGTTAACTCCCGATGCAGACGATGCTAGGAAGCAGCCGCGCAAGAGAACTGACCTAATCTATCTGCGTCCGCGGCAACCACTTGCGTGTCAGGGTTTGAAAGCGCGTCTCATGTATGAAAATTATCTGTACACATGACGGGCGGCAATAATATCGCAAGAAAAGCCTGACGTATACTGACAACTGCATTATTTAACCGTATTTTCTTCAATACAATGTTAAAGCAAGTATCAGTGAGTTTCATTCATAATGTTTACTTCATGTAATATGACAGTTCATACTGGAGTGAAGCCGTTCTCATCGTGTGATTGGGGGAAACATTTCTGAGGGCGTGGTGAGCTCGTGCCAAGGGCGCGGACAGTGAGCCGTTGGAGGTACCATCATACGTCACGATGTACCACAACGTCCAATAGGAAAATTCAACTGCAGTAGCCACCGTTCAACCTTAAGAGGGCAGCACTTTGGCGGTTTTACACCATATTTTATAGAATTAAAACACTTTATACTCAAATGTCAAAACATTTACTCGAATCAATGAACAGCACTAATAAAGCCCCAGTATTACAGATCATTAACTAAAAAAAGTTGGTTTAGGGTTTAGTTACCCTTTAAAGGCAGGACGAGGATCAACATTGGGCCAGCGTTTGCTCGTTGGCGTGAGCTGGAGGAGGAGGGGCTACATTCTTGCAAGTAAATACTTAATACATACAAAATCATATTTTAGGATACCTAACATGTCTGTGATATTGGTTTATTTGTCTTTCCTCAAGCTATAATGCAAATCGATTTTTCAAATTTGCAGATTCATCTAGGGTAGCTTGATATTATAATATTGACGTTATATGGTTATTACCTACCACTCAAACATTGAATTGAAGTATCTACTATAATGACGCTGGCTTGTAAACGTGAGCATCGCGATCATTTGGCGTTTGAAAAAAATAAAACCCATGAAATTATATTCATATGACATGCTGAAACATGTGCCACTGTACCTGGGATGAAGACATCTCACACGCGACTCAAGCAGAACACCTGCATGTGAACTCCTGCAGTGTTCAGGGCTATCATGGTTGTCATGTCAATAAATGCACGTGCGATGCATCCACTGATGTAGAATGACAGTTTAGGACAGTAGTAGAGGACAATACTGTTTCCCAACTAGGGGGACCCCGAGAGCAAAAGTTACCTAGTGCTGCTTTAACTTTTCCTGACCTAGGTACATACAATAATAAAACTTACCGTTTAATTTTGTCATTGGTCTTTTCATCCAGAGGCCTATTGCACAAAACTAGGATAAGGGATTAAGCCGGGATATCTTGGTGATCCTGGCTCAATTTATCCGTGATCCGGTTGCACTAAAGCTGGATAGGGTGGCAGTTGGATGTTATGGTATAAATTACCATGGAGATTTATTCTGTGGAGCTAGCCTGCTCCAGACCAGGCTAAATTCCAGGATCTATTTAATCTCATCCCTTATGTCAGTCAGCAGTCACCACAAACGGAAACCAATAGTTCCCTTTCAGTCGGTCACGTTCGACGTACGTCGGAACTGACCGACGAATTGGGATCTGATCTCAGAGACCAATCTACTTCGAGTGTATTAAAAACGAGCCAATGGAGATTGGCATGCGATCCACGCATTCCACGCACCGCCCCGCAGCGCGGGTATAAATAAGGAAGTGGAATGCTTGATCATTGCTTTCTACTTCGGAGCCAAACAGTGAATGTTTCCTGTTTCTACGAAGAGTGTTTTTGACGAGTCTCGTGAGAGGATCTGCTGCTTCCAGTGCGGGTGTGACGGCGCGTCAGCGAGTGCCGCTTCAGACGGAGATCAGCTGTTGGTTCGCTGGGCGTTTCCTTTTCTGAGTGCACACACAGGCTTGCACCTTTGTACTGTGTGGTGCCGCGGTCATCTCCCTGAGTGCTTCAGCACGTAAAAGAGCAGTTTCCTTTCTAAAAGAGCAACACGGTTTGACCCTGCGTCTTTTTCAAGATGTCATTCAAACCGTGTGTTTCTGGATGCGGTCGATATCTGTCCCCAGCTGACGGTCACGTTCGTTGTCTCACGTGTTTGGGCGTTCAGCACGCTGAGGCTGCGTTCGTGAATGACTCATGTTCCCATTGCGGGAACATGACCATCGCAGTTTTACGGTCCAGACTCCATTACCTCGAAAGAGGCGGAGCACCATTGCGCATCCCCCGATCTAGTGGTCCTCCCGCTGCAAAGCAGAGGGCTGCTACTTTGGCTGATGGCCTTGGTGGGGACCTGAGGGTTACTGTGAGGGCTTCCCCGACGGGTCAAATGGCTTCTCGGGCCCCTCCCCCCTCTGCTGCGCCGGTGGAGCTTCCAGAAGAGCGCGCTGGCCTCCCCCGGGAGGTCCCAGGCGTTTCTTTTGGGGCTCCGGCTGAGGACATGCTGTCGATTGCAGCATCGGGGGACGAGCTAATGGGCTCTGAGGATGAAGATTCGGCTGCGCTGCCCCCTTCGGGTGTGACAGCGTTGCCCGAGTCCGACCCAGAGCTTACGGCTATGCTTTCCCGGGCCGCCGCGAGTGTCGGGCTCGAGTGGAACCCTCCACCGTGTCCCGAACCCTCGCGGTTGGACGATTGGTTTCTCGGGACGGCCCGTGCTGGTTCTCAGCGCCCCGCCCCGGTTCCTTTCTTCCCGGAAGTGCATCAGGAGATCACGAAATCGTGGGTAGCGCCTTACAACGCTCGCTCACGGTCGACTGACTCCTCCGTCCTCACTACCCTCGATGGTGGGGCGGCTAAGGGCTACGTGGGAATCCCCCCAGTCGAGCGGTCTGTGGCGATGCAACTGTGTCCCAAGACCGCTGCGGACTGGCGGGGTGCCCCGCGTCTCCCCTCCCGGGCGTGTAAGTTCTCGTCCGGTCTCACGGGCAGGGCTTACACCGCCTGCGGGATAAGCCGCATCATCTCTGCATGCCATGGCGCTCCTGCAGGTCCACCAGGCCAAGGCGCTAAAGGAATTGCACGAGGGTAGTTCCGACCAGGGTGTTATGCAGGAACTGCGTGCGGCGACTGACCTCGCTTTCCGGGCGACGAAAGTCACTGCACGCTCCCTGGGTCGGGCGATGTCCACACTAGTGGTCCAGGAACGCCACCTGTGGCTGAACCTGGCAGACATGCGTGATTCCGACAAGGTCCGGTTTCTCAACGCCCCTGTCTGTCAGGCCGGCCTCTTCGGCGACGCCATCGAGAGCTTCGCCCAGCAGTTCTCGGTGGCCCAGAAGCAGACGGAGGCCATCAAAAACATCCTGCCCCGACGACCCGCTGCTGCCTCCACCCAGTCGGCGGCGGCAGCACCTCCGCCTGCTCGTCGCCAAGGGCGTCCCCCTGCGTCCGCCTCCGCCCCTGCGAAGCCCAAGCAGCAGCCTCCACCGGGAAAGCAGGGTGCCGGACGTAAGGGAGGCGCCCAACCCGCTCAGGGTTCCGCTAAACCAGCCGGCAAGCGCAAGGGGAAGCGGCCCTGAGACGGGCAGCCCAGGGAAGACGGGAGCTGCTCTGAGGGAGATGATGTCCGCATCCTTCTCCCACCCCCCGGAGGAGGACCGGGGGGCCCCCACTGGTGTTACATCTCTGCCGCTGGCTCTCCGGAGTCCAGCGGCACCCACATTTTCAATAAAAGAGCAGTTTCTATTTTCCCTGGGCCCCAAGAGGGCCAGGTTGGCAGTGTGCGACGCCCCCGGGCCTTGCCACTCCTTTCCTCCCCTCTCCCCCTCGCCAGGGGGCAGCAGTATGGGCACCGAGAACGCCCCCGGGCTTTCTCACCCACACTCTGCCCCACCCTGGAATATTCGGACAACACTCCGGGCCGCCTCCGGGCCTCCCGAGTCGGGTCCGTCTATTCCACTTCGCTGCCCCACCCCGGGTACGTCTGTGGTGCCGTTGGTCCCGCTTGTACGGTCTCTGGGGGCTTGGCTTCAGCTCCCCAGGCCGTCTCGCTGGCTCATCCGCACCATCAGACTCGGCTACGCGATTCAGTTCGCTCGCCGGCCTCCCAAGTACAGGGGCATCCTCTTCACCTCCGTGCGGAGCAGCGATGCCCAGGTCTTGCGGTCAGAGATCGATGTCCTGCTGGCGAAGGACGCGATCGAGCCGGTTCCTCCAGCCGATATGAAGGCGGGGTTCTACAGCCCCTACTTCATTGTACCCAAGAAAGGGGGTGGGTTACGGCCAATCTTTGACCTGCGTATCCTGAATCGGGCCCTGCACAAGCTCCCGTTCCGGATGCTAACGCAGAAACGCATTTTCGAATGCATCCGTCCCCAAGATTGGTTTGCAGCGATCGACCTGAAGGACGCGTACTTTCATGTCTCTATCCTTCCTCGACACAGACCGTTCCTACGTTTTGCGTTCGAGGGGAAGGCATATCAGTACAAAGTCTTGCCCTTCGGGCTGTCCCTGTCGCCTCGCGTCTTCACGAAAGTCGCAGTGGCAGCCATTGTTCCACTCAGAGAACGCGGCGTTCGCGTCCTCAACTATCTCAACGACTGGCTTATACTCGCCCAGTCTCGGGAGCAGTTGTGCGAACACAGGGACATGGTGCTCAGTCACCTCAGCCTGTTGGGCCTTCGGGTCAACCGAGAGAAGAGCAAACTCTGTCCCGCACAGAGGATCTCTTATCTCGGTATGGAGCTGGATTCGGTCAGCCAGACTGTGCGCCTCACGGAAGAGCGGGTCCGGTCGGTGTTGAACTGCTTGAATTCGTTCAAGAACAGGACGGCGGTCCCACTGAAATTTTTTCAGAGGCTCCTGGGGCATATGGCATCTGCAGCCGCGGTAACGCCGCTCGGATTGCTTCATATGAGACCGCTTCAACACTGGCTCCATGGCCGAGTCCCGAGGTGGGCGTGGCAGAGCGGCCAGTACCGAGTCCCAGTGACTCCTTACTGCCGCCAAACTTTCAGCCCATGGTCCGACGCTTCGTTTCTCCGGGCCGGGGTGCCCTTAGAACAAGTGTCCAGGCATGCTGTGCTCTTCACGGATGCCTCCTCCACGGGCTGGGGGGCCACGTACAACGGGCATGCAGTTTCAGGTCTGTGGACGGGACCTCAATTGCATTGGCATATCAATTGCCTCGAGTTGTTAGCGGTACACTTGGCACTGCGCCGCCTCAAGGGGCCGCTACGTGGCAAGCATGTACTGGTCCGTACGGACAGCACTGCGGCCGTTGCGTACATCAACCGTCAGGGTGGTCTACGCTCCCGTTGCATGTTCCAACTCGCCCGCCACCTCCTCCTTTGGAGTCAGAAGCATCTGAGGTTGCTTCGTGCCATTCACATCCCAGGTGCGCTGAACCAGACAGCCGACGAGCTCTCTCGCCAGTCGACACCTCCGGGGGAGTGGCGACTCCATCCCCAGGCGGTCCAGCTGATATGGGACCTCTTCGGAGCCGCACAGGTAGACCTGTTTGCCTCTCCGGACTCGACCCATTGCCAGTGGTACTATTCCCTGACCGGGGGCACCCTCGGCACGGATGCACTGGCGCACAGCTGGCCCCGGGACCTGCGCAAATATGCGTTTCCCCCAGTGAGCCTTCTTGCACAGACCCTGTGCAAGGTCAGGGAGGACGAGGAGCAGGTCTTGTTAGTTGCGCCCTACTGGCCCAACCGGACCTGGTTCCCGGAACTAACTCTCCTCGCGACAGCCCCTCCTTGGCCGATCCCCCTGAGGAGGGACCTTCTTTCTCAGGGACGGGGCACTCTATGGCACCCGCGTCCAGACCTCTGGAAACTCCATGTCTGGTCCCTGGACGGGACGCGGAGGTTCTAGGTGGTCTACCACAGGCAGTGGTGGACACCATCTCTTCTGCTAGAGCCCCCTCTACGAGGCGCCTCTACGCTTTGAAGTGGAACCTATTCGTTGAATGGTGCTCTTCCCACCGGGAAGACCCCCGAAGGTGTTCGGTTAGTGTCGTGCTTTCTTTCCTGCAAGATGGGTTGGAGCGAAGGCTGTCTCCCTCCACCCTCAAAGTGTACGTCGCTGCAATAGCGGCGTATCACGACGCAGTCGAAGGTAAGTCCATAGGAAAGCACGACTTAATCGTCAGGTTCCTCAGAGGTGCGAGGAGGCTAAATCCTCCTCGTCCAAACTCGTTACCCTCTTGGGACTTAGCTCTAGTGCTCAGAGCACTTCAGAGCCCTCCCTTTGAGCCTTTGCAGTCTGTGGAGCTTAAAATCCTGTCAATGAAGACAGTGCTTCTGACGGCATTGGCCTCCATCAAGAGGGTAGGGGACCTGCATGCACTTTCGGTCAACGAATCGTGCCTAGAATTCGGGCCGAGTTGTCTCAGGACAACTCTCACGTTGTCCTGAGACCCCGGCCTGGATACGTGCCCAAGGTTCCTACCACTCCCTTCCGGGACCAGGTAGTGAACCTGCAAGCGCTGCCTTCGGAGGAGGTAGACCCAGCCCAGGCTTTGTTATGTCCCGTCCGCGCTCTCCGCGCTTACGTCGACCGGACTCAAAGCTTTCGGACCTCAGAGCAACTCTTCGTCTGTTACGGAGGCCAGCAGAAGGGAAAGGCTGTCTCCAAGCAGAGGTTGGCCCACTGGATAGTGGATGCTATCGTCTTGGCTTACCAGTCCCAAGACGTGCCTTGCCCGTTCGGGTTGCGAGCACACTCAACAAGGAGTGTTGCTTCTTCCTGGGCGCTGGCTCAAGGCGCCTCGCTGACAGATATTTGTAGAGCTGCGGGCTGGGCGACACCTAACAAGTTCGCTAGATTCTATAGCCTCCGTGTAGAGCCGGTATCTTCCCGCATCCTCGCCCCCAGTGGCCAGTAGCGCTAAGTGCCCGTTCTAAGTGTCGGCTTGCAACGCCACTCCCGCCCTCTGGGCCGGATACGTGCGTCTATTTTTCTCCAGTTGTGTTCCCCGGAAACGGCTAACCCTGTCGAGCTCCTCCGTCACCCCTGCGGTGCCAGACGTTGCGGCCGTCTGACGCCAGGCCTGCACCCGTATGCTTGTGTAACGTGTGTGTAGGCTGGGTTCCATATGTAGCGGTCCCCTCACGGCTACCCCATATGTGTATTCTTCCACGGTACCAGCTACCCTACTCGGCTAGCCCCGTGTCTTTCCCTTGACAGAGCCCGCTCTGTCGTCTCTGGGCGTGTTCTTTCCCCCCTGGGATCAGGCTGGAACCACCCCAGAGACTGCCATATGTTGCACTACCCTGCCAGGTTAGTCCTTATGTGTATTCTGCCACCTAGCCTTCTACGAAGGACGTGGCTCCGCAGCGTACCATCTCCCGAGACGGGCACGCTTTCCCAGCGTTATCCAATAGTCACACTGAGTGGGTCTTGCAGAAACAGCAGTGACTGACCTCCCTGCTTAGAGCCCTGACTTCCGTACCATCTAAGACGGTCCAGTGCGCTCAAGCAGGACGCTGGAAGGGCCAGCGCCCTGGCGTTTTGGTAGGGATCCCAATTCGTCGGTCAGTTCCGACGTACGTCGAACGTGACCGACTGAAAGGGAACGTCTCGGTTACGTATGTAACCCTCGTTCCCTGAAGGAGGGAACGGAGACGTACGTCCCGTCGCCAGGTGCTGTGCTTCCGCTAGGGGGCCGAGTCACTAGTTCGGCTCCTCAGCAGAAAAAAGCAATGATCAAGCATTCCACTTCCTTATTTATACCCGCGCTGCGGGGCGGTGCGTGGAATGCGTGGATCGCATGCCAATCTCCATTGGCTCGTTTTTAATACACTCGAAGTAGATTGGTCTCTGAGATCAGATCCCAATTCGTCGGTCAGTTCCGACGTACGTCTCCGTTCCCTCCTTCAGGGAACGAGGGTTACATACGTAACCGAGACGTTATTCTACTGCCCACTATACATTGTTATCACATATAACTAGACCCACTGTCATTATTTAAACGTTTGTGGTCATAATTTCAAAATCATTTTGGATAAATTATGATTTTTAGATGATGTTGCTATCATTAGATAATTTACGGTTTCCCATAGACTATAAGGCTATATATAAACATGATAGAATATTAGGGCCACAGAGGAAAAAAAAGAAAAGTCACAGACTTCGAAAAATTAAGTCATAATATTGTAACCCGTTGTTTTAGAGGAAGACGGTTGTTAAAATGACAGCTGTGGGGCATTTCGTGGAATTGTTCTTCAGTATGGTTTCACAAACAAGGACATACTTAATCTTTTGGCACATCAGCGTCACATTGTCATAAGTATCAGGACTGTAAAAAGAATATGCATCTTTTCCGCAGAAAGAACCAGCCTCATAAATGTATGACTTTTTCCTTCTTCCTCAGTGTGGCCCTAATACTCGGTCGTATAAAATATACATTCCATATAAATATAAAAACACAAAGTGTAACATTAGGTTCCTTTATTGAATAAGGATAAAACAAAGCAGGTAAACCATCAGCTCCTTTCGAAACTGAAGTCACACAGTGACTCAACAATACAACAAAAGGATTATACAACAAAAGGATAAATACACATTCAAAGATAGAGATTATATATATATATATAACACCCCGCTTGTCTGCACACTGAAATAAATGCAGGACAAATCCATACACATCAAATGAACAGACAAATGAATGGATGCAGTAGCTTCCCTGCAAGCTTGTATTACACACAGTATACAGCACAAACATCATAAGAGGCCAAAAAAATATATAATTCGGTGGACAGCATAAGAAGCAGAGTACAACGGCTAAGATTAAACTGTAGCCTACTACTAAGCGTAGTAATTATGTAAGCCTTTGATAATAATTTATCAAAGCCTTATACAGTGTGATGGGGTTACTTTACACAATTTCACTCATATCTGTTGTCCATTTCAATTAAAAGTTAAACTGTTTCATAATCAGTGTACAACTGCATTTTTGGAGATGTGAATTAACTATTTGGATTGTAATTGTGATGTTTCAGTGGAGCGGTGAGTGTGTAATTGTGCACTACTTACGCATTCAGGAGGTCTGCAATACTTTGCCATGCTTTTTCTCTTTGCTTTATCACTGTGGCGGTGTTGCCTTTCTTCTTAATTATGTATTTTACCTCCTCGTATGCCTCCATGAGGAATTGTGCCTCCAACGGGGAAAAGTACGCCGCTCTAGTTGCCATGGTGAATCAGTGAATCTGTGATCGGCGGCGGGTCTATTTGAGTGAGCCGTGAGCGCGCACCTATCCAAGATTGGTTTAACCTGGCTTGATGAATCCATGTCTGCTCATCCTGGCTTGGTCTTTGTGCAACCAATTGAGCCTGGATGCACTTGTTTTGGCTTCATTGAGCTCAGCTCAGTCATTTATCCTGGA
Source organism: Gobio occitaniae (assembly GCA_033150135.1). Classification (NCBI taxonomy): domain Eukaryota; kingdom Metazoa; phylum Chordata; class Actinopteri; order Cypriniformes; family Gobionidae; genus Gobio; species Gobio occitaniae. Next base: position 59,557 of record JARQWZ010001825.1, read on the forward strand.
TGTCTTAATTCTACTTTTGTGCAACGGGCCTCAGGCCATTAGTTTGAGGATTATAAGCTGCTGTCACACTTCTTTTGATGCACAACAAATCACAAAGCCGGTGGTTAAGCTTAAAAAATAAAGGAAAAAAATGACTGTGAGTAAATTGTTGAAAAGCTCCTTAAAACAGTAGTTGAATACATGTACGGTATGTGCAAAGGAAAATATAACAACTCTTGAAAATCTAAAAACAAAGACATTGAGGCTAAACCTATATCACTTTAATACTGAAAATTTTAAATACACTTACATCATTTACAAATTCCCTTCCCTGATCTGAGAGAATTCTCTGGGGACAGCCATGTCTATAAATGATGGAACAGAGATGTCTTCCAACTTCAGCTGCTGTCTTGGTTTTTAAAGGAAAAGCCTCAACCCACTTAGAAAAATAGTCTGTGGCTGTGAGGATGTATTTAAAGCCATCTGCAGTTTCAGGTAATGGTCCAGTTAAATCAATGCCAACAAGCTCCCAAACAGCAGAAACCTTTTAAGTAAAATAAAATGTAATAATAATAATATGTAAAATAAAATGTAATAAAATAAAAATAAAATACACTTATTTACCTTGATACACTAAGGTTTTCCCACTTTTTGACATTGATCACATTCCAATACCTTTCAGAAATTGTTGTGTGTGTATATATATATATATATATATATATATATATATATATATATATATATATATATATATATATATATATATATATATATATATATATATATATACTATATAAAATAAAAAAACATACCCAATTTTCAATGTCAACTGACATGCCATGCCAGTAAAATCTGGCACAGATGGCAGCACGTGTTTTACCAATCCCTGTGTGCCCACCAATGGGAGAGGAATGGAATTCTTCAAAGAGCATCCTGGCTTCCTCTTTGGTTTTGATCACTCTTTTCCCTCCATAAAAAAGCATTCCATCTACATTAAAGACAAAACATGACTATGACAAAAGTAGACTAAAAGGACATTTGGCATTGTTGGAAAAGAAAACCAAGATGGCAACAAATGAATAATAAAATAAACATAATTGGAATTTAAAGTTAAAATAACTACCCTTTAAGTTGAATTTGAGTGCATATCTTCGAATGTTCTGCCTTTTGGACTTATCATACCCTGATGGGTACGATCCCACTGACAGAAGATTATACAATGCTTCCCACTTATCTTCCATAGCTGTCAAAAAATGCAAAAGAAAGAAAAAAAAGCACAAATATATATATAGTGCTGTAAATCAATGGGGCATTTTTTTAATGTGATTAATCGTAATTACAAACATTACAGTTAAATTAAATATATATTTTATAATGTAATCATTTCACAGTTGATCTCCAAATGAATGCAGAAACAACATAGAGTATATTTTCAATATTTGTTTAATGACCTATATTTATGAATGAAAACTGCTGTCACTTTAAGACCTGCCCCTGTTGACAGATACGCGGATCTCACACGCCTCATACTCTTTACGCTCATTTGATACTTTATTTAATTCATTTAAGACTGATCTTATGAGGACACTCGACAAAACGGACATTTTGGCATACTTGTGTGTATTTATATTTTACACTAAAACAATCAAATCATATGCCCCGCCGATATCTAGACTAAGGTTTTCATGAAAAATTATCAATGGTGCTAGCTGGCTTTGTATGAATGTGACCGTAAACGGTTCTCATTACTGCTATATATCTTGGTATAATAAAAATGACCATAAATAGTAAAAAACTTACCTCACATTAAGAAGTTTTCATGCAAGTAGTAAAAAAATTATGGGCGTGTTGTTCAGCGTGACAAAATTGACGCAATATTGATGTGCGCATGCGCAGTAAACCCTGGTAGGATAATCTGACGGGTAGGATGGAATGTCAGGACACCGGCGGGACTTTTATTATGACACGGTTGCCGGCGCCACTTCCGCTTTTCCAGTCATGAGTCTGAGGTTCTGTGCTTTTGGATATTTTACTGCAAAAATATTACATAGTTCACCTTTAAGAGTTGATCAAAGTTGATTAATTGAAAAGCTGAGATTCTAAGCTTTAAACAGCCTGGTCTCATTGCGAAAATGTACCTCTGGCAACGTTTTTGCAAACCCCAAAATACGTACCAATATGTACATATCACTGCAGTTTCAAAGTGATATGTCCACTGGGTGCCGCCAAAAGCTTCGTTTTTTTCCCGGAACAGATGAGCGTCAATCTGACGTTTTGTGACATTGTTTTTTTAACGTACACCTACACTAAACCCTAACGCCCGTTTCACACATACTCCGTTTGCAGTGCGTATGCGGTGCGTATTTTTTTCCGTACCCATGTTAACGGATTACAGCTTTCACACTGCGCGCGGATGCTGTCCGTCAGTCCGTTCCAGGTGCGGTGCGTCTGCAGCAGTCCGGCGATCGTTTCCGTACCGAGTCTATTTTTTGCTGTGCTGCACTGCGGAATTAAAGTGACAGCACATTGTTTACTTTAAAATAAACATGTACTGACACGAAAATCTAGTAATTTTACCACAGATGTATGTAATTTAAAATATACTCTGTTTCAAAGTCAACACATGGCTTTTTTTTCTCGGGTAAAGCAAGGAAACGACACCTTACCTGGCATTTAGGTTAAAAAAATTGAAATAATGAAGAGCACGTACGTTCCTGGAGGTGGAAAACAAAGGTCTTTATGACCTGCTTTTAAAAGGGTTTAAAAACGAAAGAGAAGACGAGAGTCGGCTCTTTCTATTGTAAGTTTCTAATTTAAAATGTTTATAGGCTATAAGTTATATTTCAATGTTTTGCCACTTGTGTGAGCTAAAGTATATGCTATATAAAGTTATATAGGCTATATAAATATAAAGTAGGCTAATGAATTGAATAAAACGTTGTTTAAATGTACTACGTTAAAACGTGACATCTATGAAAGTGTAAACAAAGAGAATTGCAATTCTGACGAGCCATGTTCAGTAACAACTTTTGGATTTGAAATGAAAATAATAATGAATAAATGCTGTGTTTGTGGTATACAACCGCGGATCAGTTGCGCGCTGCAAAGGCAGCATATATGAAAGCACAACAGCGTGTGCTGCTCCTGCACCGCATACGCACCGCAACACGCACCGCATACGCACTGCAGACGGAGTATGTGTGAAACGGGCGTAAGCCTAACCGATAGTGTTAACAAAATCAAATGTGACAAAAAATACAATAGTAACCATGTCTTGTTAGCTTGTGTGAACTCATCTTTGAGCTCTTTTATCATGACTTGTCTTTCACGGGATTCGTACCTGAGCTTTCATTAGCCTATTACAAGTACAAATCTGTACCAGCTGAGCTACTGAGCAAACTTATTATATAAAAAAAGCCGAGCATATGGAGCAGATTAAGTGACGCAAACTCCAAAATTTATTCATTTACATGGAAAAAAAAAACGATAAAAAGTGCTTGCTGTTTTACTGCCTCTAGTGTTCATTTCACTTTGAAACTGCAGAGATATACTTATTGGTACGTATTTTGGCGGTTTGCAAAAACGTTGCCAGAGGTACATTTTCACAATGAGACCAGGTTGGCTTTAAAATATACCCATTATTTTGTGCTATTACATTCAGGGTTTGCTTAGTAATTTGATTATGATTTTTTTTCGCTGGGAGGTGTACCAGTTAATGTAAGTTAACATTATTATACAGAAAAAAAAGTCACACAGATTTCCATTAAATTCATATGAAATCACCAGCTCTTAGCAGTTACATCTTCCTGTGAGATCAGGTTTGGCTTTATCATTACAGTATCAGATCTTCACTCAGGTTATATAGTGTTGAAGTTTATAGTGTGTGTTATAGATCACACACACACACACACACACACACACACACACACACACACACACACACACACACACACACACACACACACACACACACACACACACACACACACACACACACACACACACACACTAATGACTGTCTATCATTACAGTATCAGATCTTCACTCAGGTTATATAATGCTGATGTTTATAGTGTGTGTTATAGATCAGACACACACACACACACACACACACACACACACTAATGTCTGTCTATCTTTACAGTATCAGATCTTCACTCAGGTTATATAATGCTGATGTTTATAGTGTGTGTTATAGATCAGACACACACACACACACACATTAATGTCTGTCTTTATCATTACAGTATCAGATCTTCACTCAGGTTATATAGTGCTGATGTTTATAGTGTGTTATAGATCAGACACACACACACACACACACACACACACTAATGTCTGTCTTTATCATTACAGTATCAGATCTTCACTCAGGTTATATAATGCTGATGTTTATAGTGTGTGTTATAGATCAGACACACACACACACACACTAATGTCTGTCTTTATCATTACAGTATCAGATCTTCACTCAGGTTATATAGTGCGGATGTTTATAGTGTGTGTTATAGATCAGACACACACACACACACACACACTAATGTCTGTCTTTATCATTACAATACCAGATAAACCAACTCCAGATCCAGGTCTGTCTTACGGTGCTGTAGCAGGGATTGTTGCTGTTCTGCTGGTGGTGTTTGCTGCAGTTATAGTTGCTGGTGTGATTTACCATCGCCGCAAGATCTCTAAACTAAAACGACGTAAGTATCTCCCACAGTTCACATAATATGGAAATAGACCTGAGTGAAGTCTGAATACTGTTAAACAATAACAGATGAAGTGCAGATACTGATCTACTGTGAGCTGCATCTCTATGTGTCTGTAGAAAACTCACAGAGAGTCTGATCTCAGCAGCATGTGCACCATTTGTTGTGTCTGTGACTGTGTATGACGTCATTGACGTGCCCTCATTAATTTAGAATAAAGATATTTTAAATATATATAGAACACATTAAATTGAAACACCATTAATACAGATATAATAGAGACAGCACTGATCTTGAGCTGTTTAACTTTAGACTGAAGAGCAAATAGTGTGTCTCATTCTGGGCATATCCTGAGATAGAGAGGTCATGTATTTCTCACAACTAAACATAAAATAAGCTTTTAACTAAGAATAATTAATATTAATAATAAAATTACATGCACAAGTAAGCCAATTTGTTTCTGTATGTAATATATATTCTATAATATCTACAATTTAAAAGAAAGAGGTGTATATAGTTTCTTTAACAATACAATATTGTATTTAAATATTAAGTATTAATACTAAAATAGTAATTTAATTTTCCCTTTTTGAGTAGATTGTTTGAAACACTTTGGACTAGGAGTGACACAAAATGATGAAATCTATTATTATTGGATGTATTAATTAAATGTAAATCAGTCATTTCAAATTGACCAAAAAAAGTAAATGTATTTTTTTCCCTTTTTTTAAATGAATGCATTGCTAATTGATTTTCATTTATTTTTTCTGTATCACTGCTTGTATAACAATTAACCGAAAGCTTCATTGTTTAAACAAACTGTGTAATTGTTGCAGCAGAAGCCCTGACTGAGCCCTTGAGTGCTGATAACACTCAACATTCAATATTTATATTAATATGACCTCATTCATTCATTTATTAAACACCATTAATACAGTAAAATGAAATTCAATGCTGCATCAGTGTTATCTGCAGACTCAAGACTGTTTATTTTTTTTGTTTTTAACTTCTGTGATTCTTTGTGTTCTCACAGAACAAACGATCCTTTGAAACCGGAGACGGTCAACGGTGATGACTCAGTGATGTCACTGTAACAATAGACACAGAAGTCAAGCCATGTGTGCTTTTGAGATGTGACACAGTTTGCACTGATACTGATGATGATGTTTTCTTGTTTTTAAGAGTCAGTTTGACTGATTTTTGTGTCATTTAGCATGTTACGTTATATAAGAAGGCTTGATGTTACACTTTAACAGAATATTGCAGAAATATTCTCAAACTGAAATTGTGTAAATGCTTTATTCGTGTTTGTCTGTTTTATTTGATGCTCATGCACTGTTACATTGCACATTTTTGTTCATATTCAATTATTCATGCTTAAATATGTTTAAATGAACCATGTAAGAATAGACACCACAATATTTAGTTTTTTTCAAGTAAATCCGTCTCTCTTTCACCTAATACATGTAAAGTGACTGAAGGACTGAAGTGTTAAACGCTCTTAGAGTCGCTCTGATATTCTGTGTTCATAAATGCGTTATAGATGATTTACTGTCTGAACATTTCATTCATTCAAGTTTTTTTTTTTTTTTTTTTTAATATTCTAACATTAAACGCATCAGTTTGCTTCTATTCACATTGTGGATTATGGAGTATTATGAAAATAAAAGCTTGTTATGCCATAATTGTGTTTCATGTTTGTGTTCAAGTTAGACGCATAATAATGGTTTTAAATATTTAATACTGACTATATAATTGACTGATACTATAATACTGACTGATATTAATTTAAAACTCTTTATTTGATTATTGCACATCAATAATCAATTCACTCAAATATAAATGCATGCTACACATTCCATGTTAATGAGTTTCTCATGATTTAATGACCAGACAAAATATTTAGTTGTGACCAAAAGTGGATATTGATATCAGTCTAAAGCAGGGGTGTCCAAAGTCCAGCCCAAGGGCCAAATGCGTTCCGGGGATTAATTTCAAACTGCCAGCAGAGAGTCTATTAAAATATATTGTGGCCCGCTATGCATAATTGACAAATCGTGCAGTTTCACAATGTCAGCACAAGGTGGCAGTACTAGATTTTAGTACTGCCCTGTCCCAAATGGCACTGTCCCAAATGGCACACTTCATGTGCACTTTCGGTCTTGTGGACTTACAATGGCCGCAGACTGCGCATGTCTGTTAAGTCCACGAGACCGCAGAGCATCCCAGTTGTCATTTTTGGTCTCAGAAGAGTGCTCGCGAGCGCCCCCTTTGCGGTCGATATGCACCCTCGATGCGCACTTCTGCCAAGCCCGCACTGGTGCGGGTTACGCAGCGTACTTCTTCCCGGCAATCAAAGCGGCATTACGTTGTGAAAGTGCGGACTCAGAGGAAGACCGTGAGGGTTTAGGGTGCCATTTTGGACTAGCCTGGTCCTACCAGACTCTAGTATATTTCATTTGTACAGAGAGTCTGGCCACTCTCCATTGACAAGCATTTACTTCCTTGAAGGCGGGAACTCTGTTGAAGTTTAAAACTATTGGATCTGCCCAGAGCCACTCTGGATCTGCCATAACCAATCGCTAACGTTTGGTCGGATGTATGTATGTTGTGCGCCGTTCTCCTCTATTTCTCACATGGAAATCCGTAAAAATAAATGTGCACATCACCTCAGTGATAAAACCTAAAACTTGTGCATTCGGATTGTGATTTATTCATGGTGGAGGGGAGAGTTTTGTGATCGGAAACACGCTGCTCACGTGGTCCGTAACATGATTGTATGCTGTAAATAAAATATCATATGCTTGGTATGATAAGAATAAATGCTGCAGTAAATAACAGCCCAATTCAAATGTTTACGTGCTTTTCTTCTTTTTATTTCTTGAGCAGAGATGACATATATTGCTCTTGTAAATACTTGCCAGCATTTAAAGAAATACAAGTCTAGAAATGCATCCAAATTACAGCGAAGCGCAACCGTACGGTGCTCTGCAGTGGTCCAAAAGGATATAAACAGTGAATTTTGAAGTGATATAGTCTTGAAAACTCAGAGATGTGGATTCGGACAGCAATTAAATTACGACACGACCTTGGTGTTTGTCAAAAGTAGGTAATTCAGCCGGGGATTTTTACGCGGGTGGTGGGAGACAGACGGCAATAAAATCACTGACTTGCCCCTGTAAATGATGACAATAACTTCCGACCCCACAAGAAACCATTAGCATCCGAATAGGGCTTCAGCCAACTCCTTCACCACTAACAGAGCGATGTGGAAAATCAAACTTTTCCTGAACCCCGTGGGAAGGAGGGCCACAACATCATGGCCACAAACAAAACTCAGCAAAGATTGTTCTTGCTCCGGCTTTAACTTCTGGATATTCTGCAGTGGTGGCACAACGGAATTAATGGATTTGCTCACATCTTTCTCCGCCGTCATTACTGAACTACAACCCAAACTAGCACACGACATCAACATCATATACTGCAGTCCCAGACGGAGTACTGAAGGAAAATGAAAATTGAGCGGAAGCACGTAGGAGGGCAGAGCCAGGCTAGCCTTATGCCTTTGGCCCAAATAATATGAAGAGGACAGTAAAAATACACTGTAATTCTCTACACACCACAGTAATATTGAATCTCTTGATTGTCTCCTCATCCTCAATCACGATCGTTAGTTGATAAAGTCCAGAGTCTGTGGTTCTGATGTCACTGATGGTCAGAGATCCAGTCTGATTGTCCATCTTCAGTCTGTCTCTGAATCTCTCATCCTCATATTGAGGACTGTCACTGATCGCTCTCTTGATTCTAGCTATACGACTGTTCTCAAACCTCCACTCTATCCTTTCATATGTCTGTTTTCCATTAAAATCACTGTGTAGAGTGACAGAATCTCCCTTCTTCACTGAAACTATCTTCACTTCATTTGTCTCAACACCAAACACACCTGGAGAACAAGATTAATAACAACTCATTAAAATCCTATGAACATTTTCAACAGTACATTTATCACTAGAAGTAAAGACATAAAATGTGTTTATAACTCACCAGACAGGCAACACAAACTCAACTAAATAAGTGTGTGCAAAATCATCTCCAACAGCTTAAGATAAAAACACTATGATCTGAAAACTATCAGTGGTTTAATAAAGGAACTCTTCAGTCAGAGAGAATTAACTCCTGCGTGTCACTGTTCATGTACGAGAACGCGCTTCACACTCTAACTAGTCACATGATACAGTCGATGAAAACTAACATTTATGAAATCAATGTAATAAACCCCAAAGCATTGTAACCATAGTTCTCACCGAAATACTGTTATCATTATAAATAATCTTCTAAAACACAATAAATTGGATCTTGCAACGGTGCATGTATTGAGATTTTTGTTTTTCATTAGGCCTAGTTACTCAATGCTTTACCAGTTTTATTTTAGGAACGGTATCAAGTATGGCATATACAATTATGCTCATCATGTTTATGAAGCACATGACTAAAGTTCACACATTTGTTGGTGTGATCGTGTGAAGCTCTATTTCATCTTTTTTTTTGCTATTTTCTGAGGTGTCATTTCACGCTGAATAAACATGTCTTGACTGTCCTTTCAAGCAGAAACAACCTCATCATTTTAAAAAGTCATTGGGATCTTATGGAATCAGATGGCATGGTGCATAATCAATTATGGCAATACCAGTGCAGCTTTCTGCAAAAGGACGTTTTTTTTTTTTTTTTTTTCCTCACTTCTCATTTCACACAGAAGCAACATCCTGCAGAGCATTTTGACTGTGACTATTTCCGTAGAAAACAGCCTTTATGTGCTGGTCTTATTTGGAACTGATAAAACTAGTCTCCCAGTTTCCAAAACCATAAACAAGACCAGCAGAACTCAGCTCAATGTCCACTTAAGACTAAAAACACTAAAACACCTTAGGCTGGATTTGTCAGCAGGGTAGCAAATATATTTTATAAATGTATTTGATAAAATTGATATACTTTGAAGTATATGCTCTCAGATCATCTTCTAGGGTTGATATAGGCGAATATAGGTTTTTAAAAAAAAAATCTAATTATTTCACAAAGTTTTATTTTCTTAACAAAAACCCTTGTTAAAGGTCATTATCATCGCCCCCTAGTGTCCTGATGTGTGAATGTCTGATTCATCAGTAACGGACTGATGTTGAACTCATAACAGCAGCCAAACCCACTACATTAGAGACAACACAGAAAAAACATCCCAGTACTGTAACAGAACTGATCGCATTCATTTGGGCCACTCTGACAATAGACTAACCTGACATAAACTCAGACCACAGCAGGTTACACTTTGACTCAGAAACTGAGCTGCAAGTGTCTAAAGCATTCTGTGGAAACAATGTTTCTTCCATGAGGGGAAAAAAACCCCCTCTTATTTAACAGTAAAGCTGTCAAGGGGAAATCCTTAATGTTATCAAGAAAAGAAGCCTGCATATAAACATATAAAACACGAATGGGTCGTTCTCGGGAGCTCAGTGAATTCAAAGGTGGTACTGTGATAGGTTGCGACCTGTGCAATAAGTCCATTCATGAAATTTCCTCACTACTAAATATTCCGAGGTCAACTGTTAGCGGTATAACAAAGGAAGCAATTGAGAACAACAACAACTCGTAAAATGGTAGTAAAATCACAGAGCGGGGTCAGTGCATGCTGAGGTGCACAGTGCGCAGAAGTCGCAAACTTTCTGCAGTGAATAGCTACAGACCTCCAAACTTTGTGTGGCCTTCAGATTAGCCCAAGAACAGTGTGTAGAGAGCTTCATGGAATGGGTTTCCATGGCCGAGCAGCTCATCCAAGCCTTACATCACCAAGTGCAATGCAAAGTGTCGGATGCAGTGGTGTAAAGCACGCCACCACTGGACTCTATAGAGCACTGGAGAATTTAATCTATTTCGCTTTCGAAGCGTTATTTAATCTATTTTGCTAGTTTCTGAGGTGTCATTTCATACTTGTTAATTTGTCACTTTAAGGGCCAATTTGCCACAACTTCCTACAGAAATATTTAACAATAATTTCCAGTATAACCTCATAATTATTTTAGTCATTTTAAAATTACAGTATAGTAATGGAATTAGATGGCATAGTGCATTGATACATAGTCTATCATTGCATTTACATGGCAATGCCAGTGGAGTATTTTCTGCAATAGCCTATTTAATCTTTTCTCACTTCTCATTTCACACAGAAGCAACATCCTGTAGAACATTTTGACTGTGTCTATTTCCGTAGAAAAAAGCATGTATGCTGGTTTATTTGGAACTGATAAAAACTGGTCTCCCAGCTTCCAAAAAAGACCAGCAGAACTCAGCTCAATGTCGACTAAAAACTGACTGGATTTGTCAGCAGGGAAGCAAATATATTTTATAAATGTGTTTGATAAAACTGTTACTTTGCAATGTATGCATATGCTTTACATACTGTGCTCTCAGATCATATTCTAGGGTTGATAGGCAAATATATGCTTCAAAAACAATCAAATTATTTCACAAATCTTTATTTTCTTTATAAAAACCATAACAAAAACCCTCTGAGGCTTGTTAAAGGTCATCATCATCGCCCCCTAGTGTCCTGATGTGAGAATGTCTGATTCATCAGTAACGGACTGATGTTGACCTCACAACAGCAGCCACACCCAGCAGATACAACCAATCAGAACACAGGAAAAACATCCCAGGACTATAACAGAACTGTTCAAAATCTTTCAAACAGGCTCCAGGCTCCCTGTGTGCCTTATGTCACAGACTAAAATACTTGTTTGAACAGAACAGGATCAGTGTCTCGTTCTTTGTCTTCAGACCTAAGATTGTGCACTGGTCTTAGAACAGACGACGCTCCTGGAGCTCCCCCTAGTGACTGGACATGGAAACACACTTTCTGCAATGCTATTTTGATGTAGGCTACATTTTTAAACATGCATGTCGAGCATGCTAGGCGCCACGCTAAAAAGAAAACTATACATTGTCTCTAGCGGCCAGGAAAGTCAGGTTTACCTGCACAACTCTTAGGGCCTCCGTTACACTCATCCCCCTAAACCTCACTCCCATCCGGGTCACATGCGCCAGCAGCGCCACCAATATAACTTCTGTTACCAGTGTACTATTACCTTTGGGTTTTAAGGGACGTTGCCACCCGTCCCGTATTTACAAGCAAAATGTCGTGTCCCGTGATTTGTCCCGTATTTTACACAGGTCCACACATAGTTCAATAAACACATACGGATTTTGCAGTGTTGAGAATACTGATAGCAAATATAAAGAAATCAATTTCAAAATAAGTAGTAGAGAAGCTCATTTGTGCGTGATTGCGTTTTAGCGGCTTTGTTGCCATAGCGGCGGAGTCTCGAGAACATGCGCTGTGCCAGTGTGTCTGTAAACGCGTTTTTTTTAAAAACATGTCGAGCTCGCGTCGCGTCCACAGCTTGAACGCAAGAGGATCTCCAGATATAGAGATATCAAAAAGGTATCAATGGGTCTGTGACCAGTAACTCATGATGAACCTCAGGCCAACTGCACACTTTATGAGAAGCATTTCAGTTGCTCAGACTGACTGACTTGCAGCAGCGCTGACGGACCGGTCTATGTGACACACACATCCGTGCTTTTAAAGATATAGGCCTATAGTTTTTTTTAATAGATAATATATAATATTCCATACATTATCAGAGCTTGGCAGACAGAATTATTATTTTTTAGACATGTTTATTAATAGATTATAGCCTAATAAATGTTATTATTAAAATAATGTATAATTTAGCTAGGCTATATTAATCATACATAATAAATAATCCTGTCATATAAAGTTTCTGACATTTAAAAAAAAATTTAGATAAAAAATGGGACAAATAATTGCATGATAATACAGTCATAATTTAAGTAAATGAATGAAAAAAATAAAAAAAATTTGAAATTCAAAAAAGTGATTACTGGTTCAGAATGGCTGCTTAAAGGGACAGTTCACCCAAAAATGAAAATTCTGTCATCATTTACTCACCCTCAAGTTGTTCCAAACATGTATACATTTCTTTGTTATGTTGAACACACAGGAAGATTACTATGGAAGTCAATGGTGCCCCCAAAGCAGCCTGGTTACAAACTTTCTTCAAAATATCATCTTTTGTGTTCAGCAGAAGAAAGAAACACATACAGGTCTGGAACATCATGAGGGAGAGTAAATTATGACAGAATTTTCATTTTTGAGTGAACTATCCATTTAAAGTGCACCAAATAGGCTACTAAAGAGTTCTTTAGAAATAAATAAAATAATCAAATGTAAATTAATATAAAAAGTGTTCTGTTTGCAAGTTCACATACTTGATATCATGTTTTCTTATGGTTTATTATTGAGCTGCCAAGTTGTCAATGTTGAAATAATAATTTCATGACGTAATCTTTATTTCTGTCCTTTATGCAATGAAAGTCGTGAATGGGTGTCCCTTATTTTGCCACACTGAAGGTGGCAACCCTATTTGGGACACAACTCATAGGCCTACGATGCTGTGTCATTTTTCGTTCCAAAATGTTGCAGCACTTGTTTGGTTCGATGTTAGATATGTCATAAAATGTGAATTTTCAGGGATGCACGAAGGGTAAAAATCAGATCTCTGGGTTGCTGGATTTACTACTTTATGTTTACAATGAATTAATGCCTTTGCCCGTTTACCCATCAGTCAACCGCACATGCAATAGCAAAACAGGAGCGAGATGTTTGTCCACTCAACAGAAACCACATTCGTTTGGGCCACTCTGATGTAAATGTAACATAGTTGAAAATGTAATTTCTAATATGCATTACTGTTTTTCTCAATTTATTTGGCACATTTCTTGAAACAGTTTTTACCATTCTCTTAACTGTAAGTGCAATTGTCACAATGGTTCACTGAAATATCAGAACTGTATTGCATGTCTGCAAAATGCATTTAGGCTACTCACCCAAAACATTTAATTCATGCTTCAAAAACTAGTTATGTTGTGTCAGTAAATTGGCCAAAGCCACCAAAATAGAAAGTGTTTTTATCATCGTGTGAGCCACACTGGTCAAAACGTTATTGTTATTTCACCATGGCAGTCAAGCGGGGAAATTGTTACATACAAATGTCATGCATGTACTACAGTTTTGATGACACTGAGTGCTTATTGTACTATACAAAAATGTTACAAAGCTTACAATAGGTGAAGATTTACTTAGAGTTAGTAGTACTGTAGTACACAGCAAAAGAGTTATACAGTAGCTACATTTTTTGTAACATGTAAACTGAAAACTTGTTAATTTTACTGTAATTTCTCATTTCAATTTGAAATGTTTTACATGTTACAGTTACTCACATACTGAACAGAAATGCAATCCATGCAAAACAAAACAAAAATTATTTTTGGTGAACATCCTGTCGCTCCTGTTGTTCTCGCCAAATATTTTCATCAACATAACATCTGATGTTTTCCCTTGCAAGAAAAAAATCTCCTTGATTTAGCTAAATACTGCTGCTCTGCCACCAGCATGAGAGTGATGTGCAGTCCTATGTATGTAGAATACAGTTGATTGATTATTTATGATTTGTTTGATTATGTATTTATACCTACATATCTATGGTATGTTGTGCTTTTCAGATTTACCTTCACATTATTATGTATAAAAAGTTGAAGGTATTTATGGAATACATACATACATACCTGACAGATTTTGATAACTGAATGGATCATTTTGCATGTGGAGGCTCACACGATGAAAGAATGTTTAGAAGTTGTGAAGAGTTTGACAGTTTCACTGAAAATCTACTCATCAGTTTTGATCAACAAACCATGTGCATTTAGTTGTTGTGCAAATTGTAGACAATTGTACTTACTCTTTTGCACAAAACACATGCAAATTGCTTAAACCAATAAGAAATCCAACTCTGATGTGAAAAAGAAACTAATTGTTCAGAGACCTGAACTTGTTGTTTTGAGAAATAAAAGTCTCATTTGAGAATTGAGCCAAAGCAATTGAGAAAAACTGTAATATATAATAGTTTTTTATATGTGTGAATCTTTGGAATCATATATTAAAGGTCCCCTTCTTCACGATTCCATTGTTCAAACTTTAGTTAGTGTGTAATGTTGCTGTTAGAGCATAAATAATACCTGTAAAATTATAAAGCTCAAAGTTCAATGCCAAGCGAGATATTTTATTTAACAGAAGTTCCCTTTCAAAGCCTACAGCGAACGGCTGGCTTGGACTACATCCTGGTACTTCCTTCTTTAATTACGTCAGTAGAGCAGTAGAACAGACTAACCTCCGCCCACAAAGAAACGCGAAAAAGGGGGCGCGGTCTTGTTGCTGTCCCACGTGGAGAAGCGGACGGTCGCGTGGAGAAAAGGAACTGTTGCGTTGAGTGTGTTTATCGCCATGTCATCGAGACGCTGTTATTTTCATCCAGGAGTCAAATCACCTTTGTTTGGCTTTCCCAGGGACGCTGTAGAGATTATTGAACGCATACATCTCTCCGTTAAGAGGCGTGACCTTTCCAACGTGCGCTAAACTGCTGTCAAATTACAACACAGGAACCGCTTTCACGTGCGCTAAGCTGTGGTCGAATCACAGCACAGGAACCGCTTTGCACAATCAGAACTCGTTACGTATTTCTGAAGGAGGGACTTCATAGCACAAGGAAATCACCAGCCGTTTTTAGGACAGTGGAAACAGCGGTATACAGATAAGTAAATTGTGTGAAAAATACTGTGTTTTTTTACACGCGAAACATGAACACATGTTATATTGCACACTGTAAACACAATCAAAGCTTCAAATAAACACGAAGAACGGGACCTTTAATGCTCTTTTTTGTATATTTCACATGTGTCTGAGTCGGAGTATATGTAAATATTTTACGTTTTATAAACATCAATAAATTTGACCCTCCTCTATGAATGAAAAAGTAATTTTCCAGACAATGCAAAAATGTTGACCCAATGGACATAATCTAAATTTGTTTGCAGGGAACACATTCTACACAATAATGATGTGTGATTTCTATTGATGTTAACAAAAAGTAAAAATACAGAGAGAACTCTATTTAACCATCCACCTTTGTAGAACACAAGGCTCATTACAATGGATGTTTTTTTTTATAAAGCTGACAAAAATATAAATAATTAATTGATGAGTTGCCAATACAACAGTGGTGGCTGGTCAATAGAGGGCGCTGGGGCGGCGCCCCCATCAAAATTCCAGAAATATACATGTATACAAAAATGATATAAAAATGAAATAAAAATAAAATCGTTTACTCATACGACGTGCCGGCTGTTAGTAAGAGCCTCAGCATTTAATAAAAACTGGCTTTGATCGGTTAATTAATATGTGCTTCAATATGTTTCATGCGGTTTCATGCGCAAGGGACGCCGGACAAATGGATGTCTATCTGAGTACAAAAATCTACGGGCAGCATGTGACCTGAAGCTGGTCTCTAATTGGTTTTTAAAGATCCTCCTCCGGACGCAGGTCGCTGCGTCCCTGGCAGATCACATGCAGAAGGAGCATTTGTACCCCTGAGGGAGGGGTTCTGGCAGACCAATCACAGCGCTTGCGGTCCCCGTAGAATTGACGCGTTGTTACATTTTTGGAGAGGTGCACGTCAGGGTGCACACTACGATGTATCTACGCCGTACACTCGACGCAGAAATATAAATCGGGCTTTAGCCTACCTCTTCTGAAAATGTTTGACATTTTTTTTGCATATCTACCGGCAGTCAACGCGGCATTATGTCGTGAAAGTGCGGAAGACCGTGAGGGTTTAGGGTGTAATTTGGGACAGGGCCCTTGTCTGTACTTGTGTTCTTGTGGACTTGTGAAACGTCATCAGTCGCTGCCGAAGTACTGTTCCAATTCAAAGTTCACATCTAGCCGTACAGTTCAAATCCTCCGATTTTTTTCTTTATCCGCCTCTTTTATCGAGGATGCATCAAGAGGTGACTTGAGCGGACTTGAGAGAGACAGATATCCCAGAATGCATCTCGCACCAACCAGCAGGCGTCAATAGCTGACTAGAAACCCAGCATAATTTAAAAATACTACTTTTATTGTGTCACGAATTGTAGTTTTAAGACTTTTTGAGGCGAGAATGTACTTGTTCAAATATGTGGTTTATTTATAAAGAGATCGCCTATTTGAAAATTTTATCTGGCATTTTCGGAGTTGTGAGATCCAGACGTTCAGTGCACTCAGCGCTCGGTAACCCCGGCGAGAGCAGCCTTACCTCGGCTAGTCCTTCTGACGTCTGCTGCTGGCTCTGATGTCTCTGTAGTGGTTAAACATGAGATATAATTCATCGTGTGTTGATCTAACGGCTGATCTTTGGTGTCATGAATCTATAATTTGTTCCCTGACAAATAATTTTGGCTGAGGGCAAAGTGAAGTTTCATTACTTAATATTTTTAGAATATATAACTTTACAGAGTTGTAGCCTACTAGCGCTGACTTTGTATGTTTGACTGAATTGTTTGCTTTATTTGTTGTATAGCTTCTTATACCTTTACTTATACTTTTATAATGGCTATTATTAATCACACATAAACTGACATTTAACAAAAAGAGACTAGGTTGTGTTTTATGTCATATTAATCATATGCACACTTATTAGATTAGATTAGATTAGATTCAACTTTATTGTCATTACACAAGTACAAGTACAAGGCAACGAAATGCAGTTTAGGTCTAACCAGAAGTGCAATAGCAGCAAGTGCAGGATATACAATGGATGCGTAAGTGCAGGACATGGATATGTACTGAATATATATAAATATGTATAAATAGAGAGTTGTCTTACTATAAACAGAACTGAATTTACAGGTGAATATGTACAGTGAATAAATATACAGATGGCTATTACTATAAACAGAATTTACAGGGGAATATGTACTATGAATATAATATACAGATGGCTTTTACTATAAACAGAATTTTACAGATAGAGGTATACAATAATATGTTAGGCTAATATGAGGAATATAGCAGTGGATTAGGGTAGTGCTATAAATTATGGACAGAGCTATCCGGAAAAAAAAAAAAGTGTAAAGTGCAGTGGAAAGTGGTTGTATATTACAGTTAGAAGTACGGTGCAAAATGCAAATGTAAACATTGGTACTATAAATACAGTCGGCAGTGCAAATGAGCATAATCCAGTTAAGATATGGCAGTGCAAGATGCATATGTAAACAGTTGTTACTGTGATAAACAGTCGGTAGTGCAAATAACAAAGTGAAGGCAGATGTGAGGTAGGAGAGTTAGCAGTTTATGAGGGAAGTGGATCAACGGGGGTTTGAGTTCAATAAAGAGACAGCTCTGGGGAAAAAACTGTTCTTAAGTCTGCTGGTCCTGGTCCGGAGGATCCTGAAACGCCTGCCGGAGGGCAGGAGAGAAAACAGTCTGTGGGCTGGGTGAGAGGAGTCCTTGAGGATGCTGCGAGCTCGATGCAGGCAGCGTTTCCTCTGGATGTGCTCGATGGCAGGCAGTGGAGTCCCTGTGATGCGCTGGGCAGTTTTCACCACCCGCTGCAGTGCCTTGCGCTCCGCAACAGAGCAGCTCCCATACCATACTGCGACACAGTTGGTCAGGATGCTTTCTATTGCGCAGCGATAGAAGTTCACCAGGATAGCCGAGGAGAGCTGATTCTTCCTCAGTGTCCTCAGGAAGAAGAGGCGCTGGTGAGCCTTCTTGACCAGGCTGGAGGTGTTGGTCGTCCACGACATGTCCGCCGAGATGTGGGTCCCCAGGAACTTGAAACTGGAGACACGCTCAACAGCCATTCCATTGATGTGGATGGTGTCGTGTGTGCCTCTTGACTCTTTCCTGAAGTCCACGATGAGCTCCTTCGTTTTGGTGGTGTTGAGGAGCAGGTTATTATCAGCGCACCATGTGGCCAGGTGCTGGATCTCTTCCCTGTAGGCAGTCTCATCGTTGTTGCTGATGAGCCCAATCACCGTAGTGTCGTCCGCAAACTTGACGATGGAATTAGATCCATACACAGGCTTGCAGTCGGAGGTGAAGAGGGAGTAGAGAAACGGACTTAGCACACAGCCCTGTGGTACGCCAGTGTTGAGTGTGATGGACGTGGAGCAGGTGGATCCTGATCGAACATTCTGGGGTCTGTCAGTTAGGAAGTCCAAAATCCAGTTACACATTGAAGTGTTGATGCCCAGGTCTCCAAGTTTGGCAATTAACTTGGATGGGATGACAGTGTTGAATGCTGAGCTGAAGTCAACAAACAGCATACGTGCGTAAGTGTTTTTATTGTCCAGGTGAGTGAGCACAGAGTGGAGTGCCATGGAAACGGCATCCTCTGTGCTCCTATTGCTACGATAGGCAAACTGGTGTGAGTCCAATGTGGATGGTAGAGAGTCTTTTAGGTGCTCCAGGACCAGCCGCTCAAAGCACTTCATAACGATGGGTGTGAGTGCTACGGGGCGGTAGTCATTAGGGCACCTCGGGCTAGAGCTTTTCGGCACTGGCACAATGGAAGTGCGTTTAAAGCATGTCGGTACAGCTGCTTGGGCAAGAGACAGGTTGAAAATGTCTGTAAAAACCCCAGCGAGCTGCTCCGCACATGCCCTGAGCACACGTCCAGGGATGTTGTCTGGTCCAGCAGCCTTGTGTGCGCTGATCCGGCTCAGTGCCTTGCAGACATCTGTGGAGGAGAGTGTGATTGGTGGGTCAGCTGAGGGTTTGAGCTTGGTGGCAGTTTCTCTGTTGTCTCTTTCAAAACGAGCATAAAAGTAATTTAGCTCGTTCAGGAAGTTGACATCAGTGGCTGCGGGGGTGGAGTGGGGGGGTTTGTAGTCACTGATGGCCTGAATGCCCTGCCACATGCGTCGAGGGTCAGAGTTGGAAAAGCTGGTGTTATTGCCTGAACCACATAATAATATGTTTCATATTTTTTTAATTTAAACGAAAAGAGGCAGGGTTGTGATTTATATTTCGTTTTGTTATAGGCTACATGCATTGAAGTTAATCACGGTATGCGTTGCCTGAACCATTTAATGTTTAAGATATTGTTTTTATGAAAAAAGAGGCAGGTGTTTTATGACATATTTCGTGTTATTGTGCCTAGATGGGTTTTTTTTATGAAAAAAGAGGCAGAGGCTGGTGTTTTATGGCATATTTCGTTTTATTGTAGCCTAAAATACAGAGATAACCGGAGTGAGAGCGAGATGAGACACGCTATCAACGATGCTGTTCCATTGGCAGAATTACCGTCCCGTCCTCGGGAGTTCGTTCTCCTGAGTCGAACTTGGCAAGTTTGAACTACCAAGTACGCAAGCAAGTCACAAGTTTGCGTAGGCTAGCTACTTGGTATTGTGAAACGTCCTAGGGTTACTCCTTTGAAATAGTAGGCTATGACTCACAAAAATAACTTGACCTGCTGGACAGTTTGAGTCCATCCATTTTTCACGGTCTATGTCCATCATCATCAGTCTCCTGAATCACTTCTATAATTCCCTTTTGGATGTGATCAGAAGGGGCATCAGTATGAGGAGCTTTTCTTTCTTTCTTTGGGCTTTATTGCTCGTGGACGGTGAGGCGCATTCATTTCCATTAATTCAACACTTTCGGTTTCAATAGAAACCTGAAACAGAAAATGCGCATGTTGTTGTCATCTAATTTGCTTGTAGGCTACCATTGTTTCTTAACAAACTGTTATTACTTTTCTACAAATTGACGTGATGATAAATCAGTGTGAAAGTGACAAGACCATTATAACGGTATTTTGGGGGGTAAGTTTGTTCGTGCGTGTGTTTGTTTGGTAGTGAACACAAGAGGGCGCCAACCTGTAAAATTCTGAACACAATTGTTTTTTGTGAATAATAATAATAATAATAATAATAATAATAATAATAATAATAATAATAGGCCTACTGGCTACTGTTTTAGGGGAATACAAAATAAAAAGCACAAGTAAATCTCTTTGGGCATAAAAGTCTCTCTCCGTGTCTCTTTTCTGTTGGTCGGAAGGGTGCGGCTCAGAATCGACCAACAGTGATGCATTAAAGGGATAGTTCACCCAAAAATGAAAATTCTGTCATCATTTACTCACCCTCAAGTTGTTCCAAACCTGTTTGGGTTTCGTTTCTTTGTTCTGCTGAACACAAAGGAAGATATTTTGAAGAATGTTTGTAACCAATCAGAGCAACCATTGACTATAGGGGAAAAAATACTAGTCAATGGTTGCTCTATCTGCTTGGTTACAAACATTCTTCATAATATCTTCCTTTGTGTTCAGCAAAACAAAGAAACCCATACAGATTTGGAACAACTTGAGGGTGAGTAAATGACAGAATTTTCATTTTTGGGTGAACTATCCCTTTAATAACTTACCATAATTTATTCAGTCAGATGTCCCTGAAACCTATATTACTGTAATATGGGTTACTTAAAAAACGTTTTCGTGATTAATTTGAGGTATTCTGTGTCACTATAGTCTACCAGAAATAGAAAAGGCTTGTATATCTTCATCAGGCTCTGATTGCTATTTGCCTCTAAAGTAAAATGAGCGCAGATGTTGATGGCTGTTTCATAAAATAAGATAAGAATACAAGCCAGGCTGGTTAGTCAGACTTATTGTCGGTGGATTGTGTTTCATAAAGCAAACTTAAAATAGTTAAAACTCAGTTAACTTATGGGAAACTACTGGAAAAATACAATTACTTGAAAAACAAAAACAAATATTTTAGCAAAAATATATATATTATTATTATTATTATTTTAATATACTTTATAATGTCTTTCAATTCAAACACATTTAACACAATTATACAACTGGACATTTCCTTTTAAATACATGTCTTTTTTAAAATTATTATTTCTTATTTTTCCTTCAACTTTCTTTTCCTTTTTTTCTTTTGTGATAATACACACCACCCAGGCCCGTCGCAAGGGGGGTGTGAGGCCCCCCTGGGGGGTTGCTATAGTAATTAACTATTTGTTGTTTGTGTTGTGAATACTTAATAAAAAAACTTGCATCACTTCGTATATTCAATTTAACAGCATTAGGTTAAAGGCTTAGTTCACCCAAAAATGAAAATTCTGTCATGAATTACTTACCCTCATGTCGTTGGACACCCGTAAGACCTCCGTTCATCTTCAGAACACAAATGAAGATATTTTAGTTGAAATCCGATTGCTCAGAAAGGCCTCCATTGGCACAATGCACTTTACACTCTCAAGACCCATAAAAGGTACTAAAGACTTTGTTACAAAGGCCATCTCACTACAGTGGTTCTACAATAACTTTATGGAGCGACGAGAATAGTTTTTGTGTGCAAAAAAAACCTAAATAACGACTTATATAGTGATGACCTATTTCAAAACACGGCATCATGAAGCTTAGAAGCGTTATGAATCAGTGAGTCGATTTAGCGGTTCGGGTCGCCAAAGTCACGTGATTTCAGCAGTTTGGTGGTTTGACACACGATCCGAATCATGATTCGACTCACTGATTCATAACGCTTCGAAGCTTCATGATGCTGTGTTTTGAAATCACTATATAAGTCGTTATTTAGGTTTTTTTTTGCACACAAAAACTATTCTCGTCGCTTCATAAAGTTATTGTAGAACCACTGTAGTGAGATAGACTTTGTAACGACGTCGAGAGTGTAAAGTGCATTGTGCCAATGGAGGCCTTTCTGAGCCATCGGATTTCAACTAAAATATCTTCATTTGTGTTCCAAAGATGAACGGGTGTCGAACGACATGAGGGTACGTAATTAATGACAGAATTTTCATTTTTGTGTGAACTAACCCTTTAAAGAAGTAAACTGTGTTACTGATTTGCATTTTTGATGCAATTAAATAATGTTTTAAATTATGAATTGATCAAACGCATTTGCAAAACGGTCTGAATCCACTCACTGAATCATCATGTAAGAGAGTTCAGGAGGCTCACACAAAGGGCACTGGAAGGGGGCAGCCACCATGGCATTTTGGTAGGGATGTCCTTGTTCCCCGAAGGAGGGAACGGAGATGCCACATCCTGTCGCCAAGTCCTCTGTACCCCGTTGGGGTGCCAGGTCACCGACTCGGCTCCTCAGCAAAAAAAAAAAAAAAAAAAACTAAAAGTAACATCATTCACAGCACAGTGACACAGACTCAGTTCTGGATTCTCCATCTCGTCCCCTTGGAATTATAAGGTTCTATCTGACATTTTTGTCAAAATTGAGTTATTAACATATTCTTATTCTGTGACAACTTCTTTACATTATGTGATGTTGTTTTTTAAGTTTTTAAGTTTTTTGGAACTTTTTATTTAGAAAATAAAAAGGTTCTTTCTACTCAGTCAAATGGAATGCAAAAAACTTTAAAGCTCAATATCTCCAAACCAATCAGAATGCAGATAGAACCTTATAATTCCAAGGTGGCGATCTGTCTGTTTCAGCCACAGAGAGGACTTCAGTACAATAAAGGGGGAAAAAACTTTTGCTGCACAGCAAAATGCAGGATTGATAAAAAAAATATATATATACATATTTTCCCCCACCGGGTGTGTTTGGTGTTGAAAAAGCTGAAGTGTCAGTGTCAGTGATGGAGGGAGATTCTGTCACTCTAAACCCTTCTACTGAAATACCAGAAGATGATTCAGTTGAGTGGTGGTTTGGTGATGAACCTATAGCTCAAATTAATAAAGCAGCTGACATATTCTCTACATCTGATGGTGCCAATGTGGGATTCAGAGACAGACTGAAGCTGGACACACAGACTGGATCTCTGACCATCACAAACATCATAACCACAGACACTGGACTCTATAAACTACAGATCAGCAGCAGAATTGAGACATCCAGAATATTCAGTGTCACTGTCCGCGGTGAGTAACTCAAGTCTTAGAATAACTGGATTAAAATCTACATTCATTTTCTGAGAACTAGAGTTATTTTCACAACTTTAAAAAGAAGAAACAAGAGCCATATAAATGACCATATAAAGTTTATTGTGTGAAATTACTGTTTTGTTTAATCTAATCATGTCTCTAATTAACATTACTTTCTTTTTTTTCTTTTTTCCTTAATCCATATATGAAGGGGGTGCAACAGCAACAAAACTCACGAAGATTAGAGTTATTGTTATAGGGAGACAATGCTTATTAATATTTAATGCAGTGTGAGACACGTTGATTAAGACTGATGATGGATGAAGCTTCACGATGAAATAGATTTTATCAATTTTCTGAACTGCAGATTCTGAGCTCCCTACAGATGTTGTGAATCTCTTTTGAATCTGTATTTGAAGAGATTAATCTAAAATGCATTTGCATAATTTGATTTAAGTTTTTCAATGTAAAAAAAAATTACTAGCCTATATAGGAGCTAAAGTGTCAATTTAAAAAAACACTTCTGATAGAAATAAAAATAATGAAATAAAGAAATTTCATTACAAATTTCATTACAAATCAGCATAGCTATTGGAGTGATGTTAACTGAAAAATGACAGTCCCATGCGCTAGTTATCACTGTAAATTGCAATTTCGAGAGTGAATCACGCGTATGTAAACGTCACTTCCAAAACTTTGCAGCGTGTAATTGATCGTCGTTGATCGCAGCATGACAAACAATTATTTTATTCAATGGATTATAGCTATAGCCTGGAAAGCACGAAAGAGCGCTCACTTTACAATCATAATTAAGCTGTCACTCATCTCACTTCACAATCTCACAGTATCAACAGAGGCTCTGCTTTCGTTTCAGAGTGCTTATTTGAATTTGACTTTATGATGTTTTTTTTCCCCATGTAATAATTTTTTTAATAAAAAAAAAATGTTCTGATCAAACATTAATTGGTCGACCCCCGGTTGAAGACCCATGTATTTATGTATTTATTTATGTATTATTTTGGCAGCTTCGGAATTCCATACTTTTCTAGGTAAAGGTCACAAACCGAAATTGGATCAATCAGTTGTGAGCAAAGATCTGGTGCAGTAAAACACTTCCCCTGCATCTCTCACTCCAAATTAAAGCATTTTAAAATTTGAATTATTATTTTAAACAAAATTAGTTGATTCAGTTAATACAGTGAGATATTTTCTTTTAACTGTCCTCACGTGGACAACCAGAACTAAACAGATCTTCATAATGGCTGTCAAATAAACAAGAGTGTACCTTTTGTTCAAATGATCAAATGTGTTGAAGCTGTAAAATTGGGTGCCATCATCAGCCATCTATAGATTTTGAAAGAGAGATTTTCAGTGTGCATCTAGACCTGTATACTTACAGCATTTCAACTGTTTCTGTTTGTTCTCCTCATGTGTTTGTTGTTAAGATAATGTGGAGTCAGTGTCAGTGATGGAGGGAGATTCTGTCACTCTACACACTGGTGTTACTGATATACAGAGAGATGATCAGATACTGTGGAAGTTTGGAGATGAAGTCATCCGCACTGATCGCTTAAACGGCCATGTTGATGCAAGATGGGAAAACATTCATCTGAATGACCAAACTGGAGAACTCACCATCAGTAACATCTGAATCGATCAGTCTGGAGATTATGAAGTCAACACCAGCAGTTTGATCTTACACAGGAAATTCCACATTAATATTAGTGGTGAGTAGCTCAAACATTTTATGATGTGATAAGATTCTATTAGATTCTAGAATTATAATATTTAGACCATGTGATCACAATGAATGGTTTAGATGCTCAAATTAACACTAAATGTAATATTAAAGATTCATTAATTTAATTTAATAAATTAAAACTGGGGCAGATTTCCTTTTGTGTATCAGGTGCCAATTATTGAAATTAATTCATTAAAATGTTTTCTTCTTTTTATGAAAATATATTTTGTATAATTTTATTCAATTGCAAGGCTTTTAGTTCCACCCTCACAAGGAGAGCCTGTTACAATTGTACCCTTGACCGGGATGACCCTAGGTTGTTCCCAATTATTTAAAGAAATGTATTTCTTTTGTTGGTAAGTGATCAATAAGGTGAGATTATTTTAAAAGAGAAAAATACATCTTATTATAAGTATAGTGTGACATAAAGTTTTATTATTATTTCTTTTTAAAAACAAGTAGTGATGTGATATTGTTCATCAAAGTCAGTGGATGCATTCCAAATATCATAAATCACGTCCGCAGAGGGCCGCATGTGAGTCGTTCCTGATAATACGGTTTATTAATTGAGCCTATTTATAAAATATAAATGTTTATTAATGTATGTATTATATTTGGCATTACAGAGAGAAACTCTGTTGACCATTATGGTTGTGTGTCAAGGTTGGTGTTGTTTTTTAACAATACATACCATTATTTTGTTCATATGTCAAGTGAAGCAGCCTTATCATTTTTCATGCTCCATTCTATTCATGCTTCTCAGTCTATTTAGACTCCATAATTCATGCTATTTGTAAGAAGTGCATTCAACAAGTTTTATGTGTGAAGTGTGTTCAAGATGCAGAGGAAATATTTGAGTACTTTTACACCTAGGGTCACATGATGGCTAAAGCTCATGTTTACTCACATGTGCACAGTGAACAAATCTTTGGCTCTTTTGGCCCATTTCTGTTACACTAGTGGCACTGATTAGTGACCCATGTTTAGCAGACACTCCACCTTATATTTAACGAGCGGACATTATAACCTGAATATGTCTCGCTTCCAGTGTCATTCACTTCCAGTTGTTTTTAGCTGTACAAAACCAACTTATGCTGCATTATATTTCAAATGGGTGTTTATCATATTATATTAATTTATAATCATAATCGTAAACACACTGGTTTGTAGCGCAAATAGTTTTACTGTTTACTGCACTTTGTTGTTATTCTTTGTTATTTATATAGCAGCAAATGAATCAGAAATTCACACTTTCACAGAATAATTTTTTCTTCCGCATTGCAAAATACAGTGGATACTCAGTTGCATGTGTTCATCAAAATTATTTACATTGTTATAAAGGTTAATCTAAAAACTGTTTTGGTTTTCTCCAGAAATGGTGCCAGTGATGGAGGGAGATTCTCTCTCTCTTCACATTGATATCAAAATAAAGAAAGATGATCAGATTCAGTGGATGTTTGGACCTAAAAGGACCTGTATAGCTGAAATCAACAGAGCAGTCAATAACATCTCATTATATGAAGATGTTCTTGATGGGAGATTCAGAGACAGACTGGAGCTGGACGAGAAGACTGGATCTCTGACCATCACAAACACCACAAACACAGACTCTGTACTTTACACAGCAAAGATCACCAGCAGCTACAGAAAGCCCAAATTCATAAGATTACTTGTTGCTGTCAGTCGTGAGTATATTTTGTTTGTTTTATTTTTATGTTATGTGATAATGAGGCTGTTCGAAATCTCAGAAGCAAAGACCAGGAAACTTGGTTCATTGTATCCTCAGCAGGATTCTTTATTGAGAACATTTTTAGGGGGCAGTAATTAGAAATGGAGACAAAGAATCTGGGTGACGGCCTTAAACAAAGCACGCAAATTAAGTATCCAGGTGTAGGAACCCACCCCAGACTCTAAAGTATCACCAGTCCTATATCGTGTGTGTGGATGCTGCAGGTGGTGGATCGTTTGTGGCCTCTTCTTACAGCAGCTGGAATGTAATTAAACTTGTCATTTTGATGGCGGTTTGTAATCCAGAAAGTTCAAAACGACAATTATCATTGAAAACTGGTGTGCTGCAGCCCACACATACACCATAAAACATTAGATTAATACGCGCTGAAGAGCCATGTTGATGCACAACCCACGTAAAGAAGATAAAATAACTGCAATTTCAGGGTTCAAACTGAGATTTCGACAGAGATAAAACTTACGGACTGCAGCTTTAAATGCTAAATAATATGTTCTTCACCTTAGTTTTTCATGTGATGTTATTTCAAGACGCAGATCTTAAACAGATTCTTAAATTTGTAATCCCACAAGGTGTAAAAAAAGTGTGTGAAACTTGCACAAATATGCATAAAGGAACGTTCTTTATCATTACAGTATCAGATCTTCACTCAGGTTATATAGAGCTGATGTTTATAGTGTGTGTTATAGATCAGACATACACACACACACACACACACACACACACACACACACACGCACCAATGTCTGTCTTTATCATTACAGTATCAGATCTTCACTCAGGTTATATAGTGCTGATGTTTATAGTGTGTGTTATAGATCACACACACACACACACACACACACACACACACACACACACACACACACACACACACACACACACACACACACACACACACACACACACACACACACACACACACACACACACACACACACACACACACACACACACACACACACACACACACACACACACACACACACACACACACACACACACACACACACACACACACACACACACACACACACTAATGTCTGTCTTTATCAGTACAGTATCAGATCTTCACTCAGGTTACATAGTTACATAGGCTTTCCTGTAGCTCAAACAGTAGAGCATGGCGCTAGCAACGCCAACGTCATGGGTTCGATTCCCAGGGAAAGCAAGAACTGACAAAATGTACCTTGAATACCTTGAGTACCTTGAATGCAATGTAAGTCGCTTTGGATAAAAGCGTCTGCCAAATGCATAAATGTCAAATGACATAGTGCTGATGTTTATAGTGTGTGTTATAGATCAGACACACACACACACACACACACACTAATGTCTGTCTTTATCATTACAGGTTCAGATCTGTCTCCAGGTGCTATAGCAGCAATAGTTATTGTTCAGCTGCTGGTGGTTATAGTTGCTGTTGTGATTTACTATTGTTGCAAGATCTCTCAACTAAACAGACGTAGTAGGGGTAAGTATCTCCCATAGTTCACATAATATGGAAATAGACCTGAGTGAAGTCTGAATACTGTTAAACAATAACAGATGAAGTGCAGATACTGATCTACTGTGAGCTGCATCTCTAGCCTTCAAATAGGTCAAAAACACATCAACGTCTGAGAAACACGTCAACTTAGCAAAAAACCCATATATCGCAAAAATGTTTTTACATTCGCATGAGGGGGTTTTTCAGGCAATTCGAAAAAGGAATATTTAGCAAAACCGCAATGGAAACAGGTCACAGGTCACCTAGTGCAAGTAAAATCAGAAAATTCTTTAAAGATGACGTGGCATGTTTGGACAGAAGATGAGAGAGTTCTTTATTAAAAGACAAAATAATTTACGGGAATGCTAAACAAAGAAATGCCACGATTTATCAAGACCTTGAAGCAGATATGAGGGAGAAACACCCAGAAACACCTCATAGGTGGCCGCTCCCTTCGATTAAAAATAATGGCTAGTGCGGGGATAAATGTAAATCTGTTGCCATGATTTTTGGATTTATCGCGAGAGGAAAAAAATCTGTTTTAGTCGCATAATACCGGTTAATGGAAACGGTGTCATTTCGCAATAGTTTTTATAGACATTTAGAAAGTACCGTAAAAGTTTTGCACAAATCTGTAACGGAAAAGCGACATCTGTGTGTCTGTAGAAAACTCACAGTTACTGAAGATATGAGTGTATAATCTCAGCAGCGTGTGCACCATTTGTTGTGTCTGTGTATGACGTACCCTCATTTATTTAGAATGAAGATAAAATATATTTTAAATATATATTTAACACATTACATAGAAACACCATTAATACAGATATAATAGAGACAGCACTGATCTTGAGCTGTTAAACTTTAGACTGAAGAGCAAATAGTGTGTCTCATTCTGGGCATATCCTGAGATTAGAGAGATCATGTATTTCTTACAACTAAACATAAAATAAGCTTTTAACTAAGAATAATAAAATTAATAATAAAATTACTTAATTAAATGCAACATGATACTTCTGCAAGTTCATACAGCGTACACAAAAATCTGCACACTGAACAATTTAAGAACGCTACAAAGCTAATGTTTAAATCAGATTGTGTAGATGGTTGTTAGCAGTGTCAGCACAGACTAAAATTACTGGACCATTTCTCCATCCAATAAGATCTGATCTGATTGGCTGGCTTGATCCGCCTTCTAAAAGTAAAGGAGCACACAGGTGTGTTTATCAGTACATCTGTTTACAAGAGACCAGACTGATACAGGAAGGGCTTTCAAGTATTATAGAGAAGAAGAACTGTGATTGAATTATGTCAGTCAGATGGTATATTCTTATTCTCATATTCTTGTTTGCCAATAATTAATTTTTTTTTTTTTTTACAAAAGATTCAAATATGTGTTTTTTTTCCAGCAAGGAAATCAAAACTGCCCATGATGGACAAACACTGTAAGATGTGTGATATGGATTCATTCAGAGATCATTACAACATTAACACCATTAATACAAATATAAAGATGGAGATGACTTTGATCTCGTTTTAATTTAACTTTACAAGAGCCTAACAGATACTTTTCTCTGTTAGACACACTGACCTTCATTCAGATATTAACCTCGTAACATATTTGAGGAAAAAATAACAAGATGCACAAGTGAGCCAATCTTATTCTATATGTAATATATATAATATCTGCAATTTAAAAGAAAGACGTGTATATAGTTTCTTTAACAGTACAATATTGTATTTAAATATTTAGTATTAATACTAAAATAGTCATTTTAATTTTCCCTTTTGAGTAGATTCTTGAGTAGATTGTTTGAAACACTATGGACTAGGAGTGACACATAAAATGATGGATATATTAATTCAATGTAAATCAATCATTTCAAATGGACCAAAAAAAATAAATGTATTTATTTCCTTTTTTTAAATGAATGCATTGCTAATTGATTTTCATTTATTTTTTCAGTACCACTCCTTATATAACAATTGACCGAAAGCTTCATTGTTTAAACAAACTGTTATTGTTACAGCAGGAGACCTCACTCTGTGCTGATAACAATCAGCATTCAATCTTTATATTAATATGACCTCATTCATTCATTCATTTATTAAACACCATTAATACAGAAAATTGAAATGCAATGCTGCATCAGTGTTCTCTGCAGACTTAAAGGGTTTATTTTAGTTCACCCAAAAATGATTTACTCACCCTCAAGTCATCCTAGGTGTATATGACATTCTTCTGTCTTGGCTCTTCCAAGCTTTATAATGGCAGTGAATTGTTGCTCTGTTTTTGAAGTCTATAAAAGTGCATCTATCCATCCTATAACTGCTCCACATGACTCCGGGGGTTAATAAAGGCCTTCTGAAGACGACATTGCACACCAGTTGTGCTCGTCCGACGTAGCGTAAGCAGCATTTTGAACTGCGAGAGTCACGGCCGCTACACTTTTTCCGTAAGTTGAATACGGAAGGCAATTCGCTGGAAGCTAGATAATTTACTTTATAAAATTTCAAATATGGATATTTTTCTTACACAAACACATCAATTCACTTCAGAAGGCCTTTATTAACCCCCGGAGCCATGTGGAGCAGTAATATGATGGATGGATGTACTTTTATGGACTTCAAAAACAGAGCAACAGTCACTGCCATTATAAAGCTTGAAAGAGCCAGGACATTTTTAATATAACTCAGATTTTATTTGTCTGAAAGAAGAATGTCATATACACCTAGGATGACTTGAGGGTGAGTAAATCATGGGCTAATTTTCATTTTTGGGTGAACTAACCCTATAAGACGGTTTCTTTTTCTGTTTTTAACTTCTGTGATTCTTTGTATTTTCTCACAGATGCGGAAAAGAATGAAACAAACGATCCTTTGAAACCGGAGACGGCCAACAGTGATGCTTTACAGTCACTGAAACAATAAACACATTAACAGTGTTAGAAGTCAAGCCATGTGTGCTTTTGAGATGTGACCCAGTTTGCACTGATACTGATGATGATGTTTTCTTGTTTTTAAGAGTCAGTTTGACTGATTTGAGTGTCATTAAGCATGTTGCGTTATATAAGAAGGCTTGATTATTGTTACACTTTTACAGAATATTGCAGAAATATTCTCAAACTGAAATTGTGTATATGCTTTATTCGTCTTTGTTTTATTTGATGCTCTTGCACTGTTACATTGCACATTTTTGTTTATATTAAATTATTCATGCTTAAATATGTTTAAATGAACCATGTAAGAATAGACACCACAATATTTTGCCCCCTCCCAGTAAATCTCTCTCTTTCATCAAATAAATGTGAATGTCTTAAATGTAAAGTGATTGTTTTCATGAGAACTGAAGTGTTAAACGCTCTGATATTCTGTGTTCATACATGAGTTATAGATGATTTACTGTCTGAACATTTCATTCATTCAGCTTTTGTTTTTTTATAATAAATATTCTAACATTAACGCATCAGTTTTCTGTTCACATTGCATGAGTGTTATATAAATAAAAGATTGTTTTGCCATAAATGTGTTGCATGTTTGTGTTCAAGTTAGATGCATAATAATGGATTTAAACATACTGATTTATATTAATTTAAAACTCGTTATTTGTTTATTGCACTTATCAATAATCAATTCACTCAAATATAAATGCATGCTACACATTCCATGTTTATGAGTTTCTCATGATTTAATGAACAGGCAAAATATTTAGTTGATATCAGTCTAAAGGAATCCAAAAGCATTAATTCAGCAAATGTATATTTTATTTATTTACAGTGTAAATGTCAATACAATGATCAGTATGATTTGTAAAGAAACAGAATGACAGAGAGTTTGATCACTGATCTGTGGTGAAACATGTATAAACCACCTCCGTCATTTCAGATTTCTGTAAGAAACACAAACACAAAAGGTCAAAGGAGAAAAACAAACCTGATGTTTCAAATGCAAAACCTACAGGAGCTCAATATTAATAAAATGACAGAAATCTGCTTCAGATTCATCAATAGATATTACAGGTTATGAGTCAGTGTTTCTCACAATGATTGATGGTCTTTGGTGTTTGATGTTTGATGGTGTTTGTGTGTAATGGAGGGTCTCTGTGTTTTTATGTTCTTGGGACTTTTATTATGACATTTTAGAAGACAAGAGCAGCTTTCATAACAGTGACAAAATAAAAGCAAGTGACTGTAGAAACAATAAAACATGTTCAATATGATGATATATGTATAATGGAATAACAGCATACACTCTCAGAAAAAAGGTAGAAAAGCTGTCAGTGGTACTGCCCCAGTGACAGCTTTTGTACCTTTTTTTCCTGAGAGTGTATACCATTTCACAAACTTGTTAAACATATTTGCCAGTATTTAATGTGCAATAATACAGATTTAACCAGTGGGCTAATATTTTATTGTTATATGTTATGTAGCCTAGTTATTATTTTGCATTGTTCATTAAATTTTGAAAAAAAAGAGAAAAAGTGAAATGAATAAATGTAAATGTCACTGAAGAGACACTTGCCGTCATTTGTCCAATGTGTTTGTAGAGTGTTGAATCAGCTTGAGTCTCGTCTTCATGGGTCTGAACTGTAATGACAGACATGTTCAATCAAAACATTATTTTTCTCTAGAATATTGTTGCTTCACAAAAAAAGCCTGTAGGTGCACCGACAGTACCTGCGTCTTTGTGTTTCCTGCACATACAGAACGTCATGATTACAGACACGATCAACAGAGATCCAGCAGCAGCGGCAGAGATCAGCACTATCAGAGAGACTGCTTTAGACCGCAGTGGAAACGCAGACAGCAGCAGGTCTGGGGGAAAAAAGTTCCTGGTACAAATTGTTCCGGTTAATTTCAGTGGAAACGGGGCTTATGGCCCCATTATGCCTTTGGCCCAAATAATATGGAGAGGACACGACAGTAAAAATACACTGTAATTCTCTACACACCATCAACAGTAATATTGAATCTCTTGATTGTCTCCTCATCCCCAATCACGATACTTAGTTGATAAAGTCCAGAGTCTGTGGTTCTGATGTCACTGATGGTCAGAGATCCAGTCTGATTGTCCATCTTCAGTCTGTCTCTGAATCTCTCATCATCCTCATACTGAGGACTGTCACTGATCGCTCTCTTGATTATAGCTATACGACTGTTCTCAAACCTCCACTCTATCCTTTTGTATGTCTGTTTTCCATTAAAATCACTGTGTAGAGTGACAGAATCTCCCTTCTTCACTGAAACTTTCTTCACTTCATTTGTCTCAACACCAAACACACCTGGAGAACAAGATTAATAACTACTTGTGACCGAATGCTCTCCTTTCCATGTTGCCCACTTATATAAATTAAGCTAGAGGTTTCCGCCGTAAATTTCCCTTTAACTATTGGGAGGCGTCATTTCCGATTGGCCATAAATAGCCTCTTTCAGCCTGTTAGGAGACGTTGCTTCCTGTTGACTCGGGGGTTCCCTTTTCGCTTCCCACGTGCGGGCATTTCAAGTGTGGGTGACGCCAGCGGTCGCGTGCTTTTTTTTTTTACAATGGAAATTGCCTACGCTTGTTACAGGCATGTGTGAACTCATTTATGCGACGCTGCGGAATCAAAGTGAGATCAAATAATCTGGTGGCCGGTTCGGTGCTTGACTGATTCCATCGTCGGAGATATACAGACCAGTTTACGCGACAGGATTACAGTGAAACCAAACCATCTAAAAGTGGTTCATGACGAGCGATTGACTGACTTCATTGTCGGGTGTTTGAAATCTGTTGTGCAAATCTTTTGCTCTCGATTCAGAAGGCCTATTTAATGCGAGGAATCGCCGTTGTCCTACAGTCTATTTCTCCCTTGCCCGTTCACCTTGAATAATAGTTATGGTTTGTGTCTTATGACTGGAAGGACGATGTTATAATTTGTCTTTTTGTTTTTTGTTTGTTTCTTTATTTAGAAATGATTTGTTAGTGAGAGCTATTGTTCCCAGGCGAGTGTTTGGGTTTATTAGTAATTAATTGTTTATATTAATTTGATTTATTTCTAACTTATTTCTTTATTGTGGAGCGTGTGTGTGTGTGTGTTTGAGTGTGTTTCTTTTGCTAGATGCTGGGGGCTCCAGCCAGGAATCCTCCTTTTCCTTTCCTGTGGAATGGTGATGGTTTGAACACAGGGTGTGGTGTGCAGTGAGACGCACGGATTTTGTGTGCAGTGGTGTGAGTTGCCCCAGAGCAGGGGTGTAGCACAAAATCCTGGGCCCTATGCATAGGCAGTCCTGATGGGCCCCCATGTTCCATGTTAAAATGTATTCTAGACTTTTCAAAGGGCCCTCTCCCTAGACTGGGCCCTGGGTTGTCAGGTCCACTTTTCCCCCCACTTCCACGCCCATGCCCCAGAGTGTGTGTGTGTGTGAATCCAGGTATTACCTGCTCTTGAGTCCTCAGCCAAAGCTCTTGAATGTAGTGTTTTGTAGGTCATTGTGAGTGTTTGTTAAAACGACCATGTTTCCGTCCCTGATTATATAACTGATCAGTTGTGTGGCATGTCCTGTCTGGCACGCCCAGTTGATTTTAAATGAGATTTTTATTGTTAATAAAGAATTATTGTGCATGATATTCACGTCTCTGCTCCTTCCTAATGCAACCAACTTGCGTGCCTTAAGATAAAGTGTATCAATTGTTCTCTGTGAGATGTCAGAGTGGCGTAGTCGGTTCTCTTAAAGCTGCCTGTTATTCTATTCCATAAAATTTGCAATCTAACTCTTGCCACATACTCATTAAAATCCTCTGAACATTTTCAACAGTACATGTATCACTAGAAGTACAGACATAAAATGTGTTTATAACTCACCAGACAGGCAACACAGACTCAACAAAATAAGTGTGTGCAACATCATCTCCAACAGCTTAAGATAAAAACACTATGATCTGAAAACTATCAGTGGGTTTATAAAGAAACTCTTCAGTCAGGGAGAATAAACTCCTGCGCGTCACAGTTCATGTACGTGAACGCGCTTCACACTCTAACTAATCACATGATACAGTCGATAAAAAAACTAACATTTATGAAATCATTGTAATAAACCCCAAAGCATTGTAACCAAAGTTTATCATTATAAATAGATAATCTTCTAAAACACAATAAATTGGAACTTGCAACGGTGCATGTTTTGAGATTTTTGTTTTTTATTAGGCCTAGTTACTCAATGCATCGTCCTGAAGCTTTACCAGTTTTATTTTAGGAACGGTATCTAGTATGGCATATACAGTTATGGTCGTCATGTTTATGAAGCACATGACTAAAGTTCACACATTTGTTGGTGTGATCATGTGAGCTCTATTTAATCTATTTTGCTAGTTCCTGAGGTGTCATTTCACACTGAATAAACATTTGTTACTTTAAGGGCCAACGTGCCACAGCTTGACTGTCATTTCAAGCAGAAACAACCTCATCATTTTAAAAAGTCATTGGGATCTGATGGAATCAGATGGCATGGTGCATTCATAATCAACCGTGGCATTCACATGGCAATACCAGTGCAGCTTTCTGCCAGAGCAATATAATATTGATTTTTTTTTTCTTTTCTCACTTCTCACTTCACAGAGAAGCAACATCCTGTAGAGCTTTTTCATTGTGTCCATTTCCGTAGAAAACAGCCTGTATGCTGGCCTTATTTGGAACTGATAAAACTGGTCTCATAGCTTCCAAAACCATAAACAAAGACCAGCAGAACTCAGCTCAATGTCCACTTAAGACAAAAAAAACACTGTAGGCTGGATTTGTCAGTAGGGAAGAAAATATATTTTATACATTTTAACTACATTTATATACATACATGATTTATCAGTAACAAACTGATGTTGACCTCACAACAGCAGCCACATCCACTAGAGTAGAGACAACCAGTCAGAACACAGAAAAAACATCCCAGTAGTGTAACAGAACTGGTCTAAATCTTTCAAACAGGTCCTATAGTTTTAGCCTTGCTTCACACACTAAAATACTTGTTTGAACAGAACAGGATCAGAGTGTCTCGTTGTTTGTCTTCAGACCTCAGATTGTGCACTGGTCTTAGAACAGACGACGCTCCAGGAGCTCCCCCTAGTGACTGAACATGAAAACACACTTTCTGCAATGCTATTTTAATGTAGGCCACATTTTTAAACATACATGTCAAGCATGCTAGGCGGGCGCACTTACAAGAACACTAATCATTGCGGTCTCTAGCGGCCAGGGAAGTCAGGTTTACCTGCACAGCTCTTGCTGGCCTCCATTACACCCGCCTAAACCTCACTCCCATCCGGGTCACATGCAGCACCAATATAACCACAGTGAACCACAGTGAACTTTTATCTCTGGGACACAACTCATACAATGCTGTGTTATTTTTCTTTCCAGAATGTTACAGCACGTTTGGTTCGATTTACTGTGTCAGACAGAAGTTAAAAAAAAAGGTTTTTTTTTTATTATTTTTTTTACATGGATTGTCAAGGTTATTTCAGATCAACACATGCAAGTGACCACTAGGTGTCGCGGAAGAGACTTGATTCGAAATTGATTCGAAGCTTCGAAACAATATGCAGGTTGTGGTAATCTAGTGTCAGACCATACTAGTACATTGTGCGGGGTTTTGGTGAGAGTGGTTCACGCTACAATCTTCCCTGGAATCGAGTGTTGTGAGAAGCGTGGATCGGATCTAAACGGTGGTGGGGCATAAACTGATCTGTGACTGGACTAAGGATGGCGGTAGTAGTGATGGTGAGGGTGGGCATGAGGATATGGATTTAAATGACTGGACAGAAGTACGGAGAAATAAACGAGTTAGGAATAATAGTAGTATAGGAGGGAGTAGTTCAGATGGGGGAGAGGGTGGTGAGGAGAAGGCAAGTTGAAGAGAAGGGGTTTAAAATAATTCTGAGGTTTAAGGAAGGACATGATATAAGGAAAGTTAGTCCGGTGGCATTGACACGGGGTTTAAAGGAGAAAATTGGTGAAATTTCAATGGCGAAAGTGTTGGGAGATGGTGGGCTGTTAATAAAATGTAAAGATGAGAAACAGAGAGAAAAGGCGATGAAGATGGCTAAAGTGTGCGGTAAATCGGTGGAGGAAGCCAAGAAGACAGGTGATGCTAGGGTGACCACCCGTCCCGCGTAGCGCGTGCGCGCACAGCGTTTGAAGCCCAATTCATGCGTCCCGCAAATTGAGACCGTGTCACGCATAATCAATGCTTGCTCAAAAAAAAAGTTGGTCGCTCTATATCCTCGAGCCCCAGGCAGCCAAACGAACATTACTTCAATCCTAGTTCCCACACGAACATATTAAGTATTCAGTCCATTTTATCACGAAATTTAAACGATAAATGCAGTTTTAACGCTCTATAATATGACGTGACTGATAGACGGGTATCAGTTCAACTTCAAGCGGCAGCGCGCGGCGCGCGAGTGAACGCGATCAGGAACAGATGATTGCGTTCACTGGCGAGCCGCGCGCTGCCGCTTGAGAAAGAATAAATATTAATTAATATCTTAAGGTATGTTGAGGATACATTACAACTTGCTAAAACGTATCATATGTTGTGTAATCGCTCCATCTGTGTTTCAACCGCGGAAAGACAATAAAACAGCTTGTAAACAGTGTCACGTTTACCTCAGAAGTCATTCAGTGTCCACAGCTGTTAGTTCACTAGAGAGATTAACTCTTTCACTGAATACATGCACTATATTATCCTGTATATTCATTATTTACTACTTAGCCTGTTAGTGATGTCTTGTTTATTTAATGTATGTTTAAATAGCTAAACCTGTCATGAAAATTACAGCCACTAAATGATTATATTTCAACAACAAATTTGAGAAAAAATAATAATAATTAGATTTAGAAGTTAATGCAAAAACTGCCTTATGTGAAGCTTATGTGTTGATTATTATATCTAAAAATAAATAGCAACTGAATTTAGGCTAATAGTTTGGGCTCTGTTGTTAATCTTTAATAGCAATATGTAAGTAAGGGCTCCCAATATAGTTTACAGCATTATCTTTAAGAAACTTTTAGTTCTAACTGAATTAATTTAAGGACAGACAACATTTTTTCTCATTTAACCACTGTTGAATAAAAATTAATAAAAAGCAATTTTGTAAAACTGCTGTGCCGAATCCGTACCGAACCGTGACTTTAAAACCGAGTTACGTACCGAACCGTCAGTTTTGTGTACCGTTACACCCCTAGTATTGGTCAATCTCAGGTAACTTTATTTAGCTCTTTACAAGGTTTCTAAGCAGAAGATGGATGTATGTTTTCTCAGTCCTGTTACCAAAACTCATGTGCCATTTAAAAAGCATGTTTAAAATCATGTCAATTAATTCCTTTGTTTTCCCTTCAAGATAGTAAATATTTTAAAGAAATTGTTGGTTATATGTTCAAATAATTAATATTTGTGATAAAAAAAAAAACACTCTATATGAAGGTGTATTTGAATAAAAAACACAAATATTTTGTTTCATTTTAAAGAAGACTGAAGCCACAAGTTTATTATTGTTTTTAAATAATTAGTTGTATTAAACAATTGTATAAATGATGGACCAAAACAAAACTGATGAAAACAGTTGTTTAACAATTTTGTTTTAGAAAAAAAGTAAATTTTTGTAACAGGAATGACCACTTGGTAACAGGAATGAAGACTGTGTAACAGGAATGAGTGTCCATACGTGTGTGTGTGTGTGTGTGTGTGTGTGTGTGTGTGTGTATGTGATATGTGAGAGAGAGAGAGAGAGAGAGAGAGAGAGAGAGTGTACATAGCCATGTGTGTGCTAAATGTCACATTCTTTCCTAATTTCAACTGTAAAACTCATAAATCAGGTAAATATTATATATAAACTAATATTCACAATTTTAAATCAACAAAACAGAGGACTCTACTCACTCCTGTTACTTTTACTCAGTCCTGTTATTTTTCATATGAGTAACAGGACTGAAAGTAACAGGATTTAGTTTTTAAGCAAAAAATAAGCAAACACATGCCAAATTGCCACTTGGCTAAGTAGCTAATAGCATGAGGACACTGAGAAAATTGTAGTGACTTACCTAAAGTTAATATTTTTTTAAATAAACAAATAACCTCTAAGAAATAATTTAGGTAACAGGACAGTGCGTTGAGATATGACCTTCCTAGTCAAAGTAACAATTTCATCAAATATACAGAAATAAAAATGAGAGGACTTACTTTTGGTCTTCCCTGAAGAAGAACCACTGAAGCACCAAAATTGGTGTTATATAGCACTGAAAAAGGTTCCCCTATGATTACGAGCCAAGAACCATTTTTGGTGCAATATAGAACCTTTTTTTTTTTTTTTGAGTGAACTGCAATTCCTGTTAATCCTATAATTTTATATTATAATTTATTTAAAGTGAATAAATTGTAATGAAAAATAAATAAAATTAAATAGCTAAAGTAAATCGTAAGTGGAAGTGCATCTGTCAATTCATTGAATGTTCAAAATATTATGAATCTTTATTTAGAAAAAAAATACACAGTGGTTGGCCTATTCATGAGCATACATCAGCAATTACACATGTTTAGGGGAATAGGGCAATACCATGTAAGGTGCTGTGTGCTAGAAATGGGTAAACCACTATCAGTGAGTCTGCCCGTGGGGTGGGGCACCGCTGCGCCAGGCAGTGTCCCACATTGTCCCTCAGAAACATACCCCTTGTCCCCCCATGGGCTTATTAGCAGGTGGTCACCCTA
Source organism: Gobio occitaniae (assembly GCA_033150135.1). Taxonomy (NCBI): domain Eukaryota; kingdom Metazoa; phylum Chordata; class Actinopteri; order Cypriniformes; family Gobionidae; genus Gobio; species Gobio occitaniae. Next base: position 99,817 of record JARQWZ010001825.1, read on the forward strand.
GGTGATGGACCCTTTACGAAAGGTGTTATTTATGGTATTCCATTTGAAGAAAAGTTGGAGGATTTGAAGCTAAGCATAAAAGGTGGGAAAGTTATTAACATTAAAAGACTTCAAGCGAGAAAGGGAGGAGAAAGGGTTGATAGCTTGTCAGTGCTGCTGGTGTTCCAAGAAAGTGTGCTGCCAGAAAAAGTGAGAGTGGGATTTTTAAGTTACAATGTAAGAGCATATGTTCCTCCTCCTTTGAGATGTTATAAATGCCAAAAATATGGACATATTGCGGCTGGATGTAAAGGAAAACAGAAGTGTGGAAGGTGTGGAGGGGAACATGAGTATGGGAAATGTGAGGATGGGGCAGAGATTAAATGTGCTAATTGTGGAGGTGCACATAGTGTGGCCTATGGTGGATGTGAAGTGAGGAAGAAGGCAGTAGAAGTACAACAGCTGAGAGCTAACAAGGACATATCATATGTAGAAGCAGTTAAGTTGGTTCAGAGGGAGAGTAGAGTGGAGAAGAAAGTAAAAGAAATAGAAAAAGAACATTCAAGTGAGCAGCTTGTAACAAAAAGTCAGAGGGAAGATGGTGATATGTTACGAGTTAAAAAGGAAGATTTTGTGTATTTCATGGCTGAAGTAATTAACTGTACGTTCCAAGCAAAGGGGAGATCTGAGAAGATTGAAATAATAGTAAAAAGTGCAGCAAGATATTTAAATATTCAAGGCTTGACTGGGATAGGGGTTCAAGAAGAGCTTAAAAAACAGGAACAGTTAAGCAAGGAATCATGGTCACAAGATTAATTTTATTGTTAATTTTAATGTTAGTTCTTCAGTGGAATGCAAGGAGTCTACTGTCGAATGGGCAAGAATTTAAAGGATTTCTTGAGGCGTTAGAATACAAACCTGACATATGTGTTGAAGAGACATGGCTTAAACCTAATTTAGATTTTGTGATACAGGGATATGTGTCTATAAGAAGGGATAGAGAAGGAGGTAATGGGGGTGGATGTGCTACTTTTATCAAGCAAGGGGTTTCATATAGAGCCATAGAAAAAGGGAAAGAGTTGGAGTATGTAGTTGTTGAAGTGTGGGTAGGGGATGGTAGGTTGGTTATTGTGAACTTCTATAATCCATGTCAGAGGTTGGAATTGGAAAAATTGGAGCATATAAAGGGACTAGATAGTAAAAGAATAATTTGATGCGGTGATTTTAATGCTCACAGTACTCTTTGGGGAGGGGAAAGGACGGATAGGAATGGTTTGATAGTGGAGGATTTGATGGATACATTAGGACTGGTGTGTTTAAATGATGGGAGTTTTACAAGGGTTAATTGTAGTACTGGGAGTGAGTCATGTTTAGACTTGACATTAGTGTCACAGTCCTTGGCAGGTATTTGTGTGTGGGAGGTTATAAAACAATCAACTGTAGGAAGTGATCATTACCCCATTTTATGTAGAGTAGGTAATGAAAGTAAGGTGGTATTAGAAGAGGCATCAGAAAGGTGGATATTTGGTAAAGCAGAGTGGGATAATTTTAAAGAAATAAGTGAAACAAGTTTTAAAAATATAAATAAAAAGCAGGATATAGAAATATTTAATGAAAATGTGAGGGAGGCAATAATTGGGGCTGCTAATCAGACAATTTTAAGAAAAGATGTTATGAAAAGGTGGAAGTTAGTTCCGTGGTGGAACGATGAGTGTAGTAAAGTAATAAGAAAACGCAATAAGGCTTTTAAGGTATTAAAAAATACCCATAATTTCCAACATTTTATAGAATACAAAAGAATGCAAGCAGTGGTTAGAAAGACTATTAAAGAAAATAAAAGGAAGTTTTGGAGAACATTTTGTGATTCAATAGGGAGAAGTACACCAATTGAGAAAGTCTGGACAATGATAAAGAAAATGAGTGGAGTAAGACGGGAGTGGGGGTACCCAGTATTGGAAAATGGGGGGGGTGGTGGCTAGTAAAGATATAGAGAAAGCAGATATGTTAGTTAAAGCATTGGTTGAGGTGCATAGTTCTAGTAATATGTCAGAAGAGGGGATAATAGGAAGGGAAAAAACTAGTAAAGATAATAAAGAATTGCTGGAAAGAGAAGAAGAGAGGGATAATGCTATTAATTCTCATTTTACATTAGAGGAATTGAAACGGTCTGTCTTTAAATCAGGATTAACTGCTCCAGGAAAAGATCAGATCTGCTATGTCATGTTGAAACATTTGTCAGATGTAGGGTTAGAGGTCATTTTACATTTATATAATACGATTTGGAAGGAAGGGAAATTACCAGGATGTTGGAAACAAGCAGTTATAATACCTGTGAGGGACCAAGCAGTCGAGGGCAAAGGACACAGGGTTTCCAACCAAAAATTATTTATTAAATGCAAAGAAAACCAAATTACAAATTAAATAACTGACTGAAAATACAGTCAGGTCTAGGCTCCTGACAGTAATAAACTAAACGAACTCAAAACTAACAACAGTAATCAAACAAACAAACTAAACAAAGAAAACATGGCCTCTCTAAATGACACACATGGGGAACTTATATACACACAGGACTAGTCCATTAGACATACACAGGGAACATCACAAATATCACTTAGCACAACTACAATAAATAAAGTAATTAACTTCAGAAATAAGAAATGGGCCATAAACAAAATAATGTGCCCAAATAATTAGTCAACCAAATATAAATAGAATTCTAATAAACAAAAACAAACATACAGTCAATCATACACCCCCCCAGCTAATTAGCAACATGGATTAGCCCAACTGAACAAAATGGCAGCAACTGACGCCAACCGGTCCTTTATTGGAATGGACCTCCACCGGAGCGCAGTGTCCCAGACGGCGCCAACCCTCCGCTCTTCCCACGTAAGCAACTTAAACTCAAAAGAAATAAACGTTAACAATATACCACTAATAACTGGAAAGTGTGCACCCAACCCAGTCATGTATGGTAAAAGTGTAAATTATAAATAAAGTGGGACCAAATGAAATGAACCAAATTTGTGTGTGTCTTTATTATGAAATGTATTGGATGATCTGCAACTAAATATTTAATTCTAAAATGTAATAAAGAACAACCAAAATAACATGTAAACAAACAAAAGGGGAAAAGGCATGTCAGTGTGTGTGGCTTAGTTACCGCCTTGCTGTGTGGCCACGTCGTCGGCCATCACACTCCCCCCCCACTTCAAGAACCTCCCGGACACAGCGAGAGAGGAAATCAGCCGTAGCATTGTCTTTCCCTGGAACATACTGGGATATCTTGTCGCATAATCCGTTATAACAAGCATAAATCTATTTCCAGCTCGACTCCTTTCTACAGGGCCCACAATATCCATACCCAGTCTCTCAAATGGTGTACCCACCACCGGTAAAGGTTGTAATGGAGCTCTGGAAGGGCTTCTCATGGAGACTTTTTGACACTCAGGACAACTTTTACAGTATTGAGTCACATCCCTTCTTAGTCCTGGCCAATAGAAGTGTCTTTTGAGGCGAGCTAAGGTCTTGTGTTTCCCTAGGTGGCCAGCCCAGGGAATTGAATGACTCAACTGGAGTATTACCTCTCGGACACATTGTGGCACGACAAGCTGGTTTGTCGACTCAAACTGGCGATAAAGAATACCTTTTTGGAACAGATACCTTTCGGCAGAGTCAGTGTCATCAGCATTGGCTGTAGCTTCATGTTCTGCTTTCTTGAGGTACGGAGCCAGGCTGACGTCCTCCTGCTGGAGCTGGACCATGTTAGTGGGCACCTGGAAACTCTGAAACAAGTCACATGAGGGGTTAGCCGGTATCTTAGAAACATTATATGCAAGCTTGTCCCGTCGTCTTTCACTACGGGACTTCCGCGTCTTTGAAGGTTCCACTTCGAGATCCACTTCAAAGAAAGGTAAAGTACAGAGTGGTTGCGTCGGCTCCTCTGCCCGTTTCATTTTTGCCCGAGTGACTACAACACTGCAAAGCTGTTCCGGCTGCAGTAAATCCAAAAGCACTGGTAAATCATGCCCCAGAATCACAGGATACGGCAAATTATCTGCAACCCCAACGTCCAGGAGATAAGTCTGTCCCTGTATTTTGATGTAAAGACCCGCGGTAGGTAACAGTTTCTCATCGCCATGGACACAGCATATCAGTCTCTTGTCAGAAGGATTAATCAAGGCAGGTGAAACAAACTGTCTGTGTACCAGTGTCTGGTCGCTGCCAGTATCAACCAGAGCATGGAGTTCTTTACCGTTCACTTCTACAGTGGTCATCTTTAAGGACCGTCCCGGCTTTAACGGAGCTGCATTATTTCTGGGCACATAACACACTTGAGAGAGCTTGACAACGTTCTTTGGGCAAACAGGTTTGGTATGACCCTCTTGACCACACAGGTAACAAATAGGGACTTTCTTAGGTGGTTTAAAAGACACAGATTCAGATTTTCCTCCTCCAGGAGGCTTACCAGAGTTGTAGTACTGGGGAGGATGAAAAACATGGGGCTTGCGAGAATCTCTCCCACCCTGCCAACTCCATGGCTGGTTCCTTCCCCGGGCAGCAACGAACACATCCGCCAATGATGCAGCTTCAGCAGCAGTATCAGGGCCCCGCTCACGGATCCATACCTGAAGCTCAGGAGAGAGCACTCGGAGATACTGCTCTAGAACAATTATTTCTCCAATTTCCTCAACAGTTTTACCTTTAGGGCGAATCCACTTCCCATACAGCTCCTTCAGCCTGGCATATAGTTCATTGGGACTCTCAGATGATTCAACCTCCAGAGAACGAAATCTTTGTCGATAAGTTTCTGAATTAATGTCGTATTTTCTCAGAATAGCCGACTTAACACAATCATACTCCAGAGAGTCATCAATGTCCATAAGCACATATGCCGCTCGGGCCTTACCAGTCAGTAGGGGAATCAGGCGGAATGCCCAGTCAGCCTTAGGCCAACAACACGCTGCAGCAATCCTCTCAAAGGTTATCAAAAAATGTTCTATGTCATCAGAGTCACTTAACTTTTCTAATCTAGGCTCTTTGACCAAGGACTGACCTCTATCATGGTCCACGTGGTGAAGTTCTCTTTCACTCCTCTTAGGGAATGGTCGATCAGAATCAGGGTCACCATCCTGCATTACCCCTGGACTTGGATTCCTAGAAAGTGGATCAGGGGTGGGCGGAGTATGAGTACGAGCTTGCACCTCCATCTGAAGCAGGCCAAACTGGTGCTGCAATGCCTTAAATCGTCGTTCTTGTTCCTTCTGCTCTTGGGCCCTCCCGGCCTCCCGAGCATCCATCTGTGCCATGTGGGCCCGGAACAAACTTGTCAGATCTGCCACCGTTGGCTCCTGCCCTCCAGACTCCTCTGTAACAATCTCCTCACCATCCTCTATGGTCTCCACCTCTCCTTCCTGTGCTTCCCTTGGCATCATCCTTTGTGCCCCTTTTCTTCCAGGCCGACTCATAGCTCAAAAAAAAACCAGGGAGGACAAGGTGAAAAAAACAAAAAATAGGAAACCTGCGTCCTCTGCGGATCCCACTTCTGACACCATATGTGAGGGACCAAGCAGTCGAGGGCAAAGGACACAGGGTTTCCAACCAAAAATTATTTATTAAATGCAAAGAAAACCAAATTACAAATTAAATAACTGACTGAAAATACAGTCAGGTCTAGGCTCCTGACAGTAATAAACTAAACGAACTCAAAACTAACAACAGTAATCAAACAAACAAACTAAACAAAGAAAACATGGCCTCTCTAAATGACACACATGGGGAACTTATATACACACAGGACTAGTCCATTAGACATACACAGGGAACATCACAAATATCACTTAGCACAACTACAATAAATAAAGTAATTAACTTCAGAAATAAGAAATGGGCCATAAACAAAATAATGTGCCCAAATAATTAGTCAACCAAATATAAATAGAATTCTAATAAACAAAAACAAACATACAGTCAATCATACACCCCCCCCAGCTAATTAGCAACATGGATTAGCCCAACTGAACAAAATGGCAGCAACTGACGCCAACCGGTCCTTTATTGGAATGGACCTCCACCGGAGCGCAGTGTCCCAGACGGCGCCAACCCTCCGCTCTTCCCACGTAAGCAACTTAAACTCAAAAGAAATAAACGTTAACAATATACCACTAATAACTGGAAAGTGTGCACCCAACCCAGTCATGTATGGTAAAAGTGTAAATTATAAATAAAGTGGGACCAAATGAAATGAACCAAATTTGTGTGTGTCTTTATTATGAAATGTATAGGATGATCTGCAACTAAATATTTAATTCTAAAATGTAATAAAGAACAACCAAAATAACATGTAAACAAACAAAAGGGGAAAAGGCATGTCAGTGTGTGTGGCTTAGTTACCGCCTTGCTGTGTGGCCACGTCGTCGGCCATCACAATACCCATCAGGAAACCAGGGAAAGATCCAACGAATCCATCTAACTATAGACCAATAGCATTGACTTCTCATATGTGTAAAATAATGGAACGTATGATCACAGACAGATTAACATATTATTTGGAAGCAAGGAATATAAGATCAATATTTCAAAGTGGATTTAGAAAAGGTAGGGGAACAATGGATCCGATTGTATGTCTAGAATCAGAGGTGAGGAAGGCACAAGTGAATAAAGAGGTAGTGGTAGCAGTGTTTTTTGATGTGGAAAAAGCGTATGATTTATTATGGAAAGAGGGATTATTGATTAAAATGAAAAGATTAGGAATATCAGGAAACATTTTTAGATGGGTGAAGGAATTTTTATATGAACGCTCAATAGAGGTGAGAGTGGGAAAAACCTTGTCAGCAAGCTTTTTGGTGGATAATGGAACGCCACAAGGAAGTGTTATAAGTCCATTATTGTTTTCAATAATGATAGATGATGTGTATAATAATATTGGGCAAGGTATAGGGAGATCTCTGTTTGCAGATGATGGGGCACTGTGGAAAAGAGGTAGGAATGTTGAATATGTTGTGAAACAGATGCAGGAAACAATAAAAAGAGTGGAGCAATGGTCCTGGGAATGGGGATTTAAATTTTCGGTGGAAAAAACAAAAACACTTTTCTTTACAAGGAAGAAAATTGGAGTAGAGGTCCAACTGTATTTATATGGCAAGAAGCTGGAAAGGATAGAATCATTCAAATTTTTAGGTGTGTGGTTTGATGCTAGGCTCACATGGAATGTACATATTAACAGTATTGTAAATAAGTGTAAAAAGGTATTGAATGTGATGAGATGTTTAGTGGGAACAGAGTGGGGAGCCGATAGATCTGCTTTGAAAACTATATATATAGGTTTAATAAGATCTGTTCTGGATTATGGATGTGTGGTGTATGGGTCAGCAACTAAAACCTTGTTGAAAAAATTGGATGTAATTCAAGCACAAGCATTAAGGATATGTAGTGGGGCTTTTAAAACAACATCTGTGGCTGCATTACAGGTTGAAATGGGGGAAATGCCATTGGAGTTAAGGAGACAGCAAATCATGACAACATACTGGGTTAATTTACAAGGACATAATAACCATCCTGCAATAAGTGCAATTGAGCCGTGCTGGGAACATGGAAAAAGGCAAACAAAGAGCTTTGGTTGGGTTGTTAGAAAGAAGGCAGGTGAAATGGGTATACTAGATAGGAGTTACTCTCCAACTGTAGTTCTGCCAGCTATACCACCTTGGTTATTGCCACAGCCAGAGATAGATCTAAGCCTCCTTGAATTGATGAGAGATGTAAATGAGGGAAATTACAAAAACATTTTTAATGCATTCATCAGAAGAAATTACTATGGGTATTTACAAATCTATACAGATGGTTCTAAAGACCCTACGACAGGTAGAACAGCAGCAGCTGTAATAATCCCTGATTTTAATGTGGCATGTGGAAAGAGACTCACAAATGATATATCTGTCTTTGCATGTGAAATGATTGCCATTGTTATTGCATTGCAATGGATAGAGGAGGTCAGGCCAGAGAGAGTGGTCATTGCATCAGATTCATGTGCAGTATTAATGAGTTTAACATTTTGCAACTCCAGAAGTAGAGAGGATTTATTGTATGAAATACTACAATCATTATTTAGAATTCGACAAATGCACTTGTATGTTAGTTTTGTGTGGGTCCCTGCACATGTGGGGGTTGATGGGAATGAAAAGGCAGATAAAGTAGCAAAATGTGCATTAAAGAATAGGGATAAAAACATAAATGTAAATATTAGTAAGTCAGAAGCTAAAGTGCTGATTAAAGGACAAATAAAAAACATGTGGCAAAATCAATGGAACAAAGAAAGTAAAGGAAGATATCTGTTCAAAAATAATCCTTTAGTTGGGAGTACAGGGTATGGAGGACGAAATAGAAAAGAGGAGAGGGTTATTACAAGAATAAGGAATGGGCATACTGGGCTAAACAGTTCTCTCTACGTGATTGGAAAACATATGGATGGGAAGTGTGAATATTGTGGTGAGCAAGAAACAGTAGATCATGTTTTATTACATTGTCTGAAGTATGAATCAGAGAGAGAAGTTTTAAAGCATGCATTAAGAGAAAATGGAGAGGAAAATATCAGTAATATTCTTAAAACATCTGCAGGTGATAATGGTTGGAAACTTCTTCTAGAGTATTTAGGAACAACAAGATTAATGAATAGAATTTGAGTTATAATTTCATTTATATTTATATAGGTTTGTTTATTTGTTATTATTTTATTTATCAGTTTTTGTTTGTTTGTTTTTAATCTAATTTAAAATTATTCTCTTTGTCCTTATAATTTGGGTGTTTATATAGATCTTTAGTCCATACTCCAGATCAGTGGGGTGGCGGTAATGCACCTGAAAGTTGTTTGCCAACCGCCAATAAAAATTAAGGAAGAAGAAGAAGAAACAATATGCACATTTGCTTCAACTGTTTCAGTGCTTCACGAAGCCGGGTCTGCCACTACTAGTAAGACCTTGGTTCAGGTGTGTTTAATTGGGGATGGAGCTGCTGGACGGTTGCCCTCCAGTGCTGCGTTCCAGTTCATTTTTATTGTGAAATCCCCAAAATCGAGGGAGCAAGGGTCTGTCCATATAAACCCGAGGGGAAGTGCTTAGGGAAGTTCGCAAGTGCGTGTCTAAAACTGGAGTGGAACGCAGCACAGGAGCAGGATTGAACAGGACACCCCTGCTCTAGTTTAATGACATGAAAATTCCTGGGTCACGTGTTGTCATCTCGCACTTGCAGCATATCCCTATTAATCAAACACAACTGGGCGGCTATCAGGGCCATAAGGCTAGGCATGACCTTGGATGTTTAAAACGTGTTTTCGCTTTAGAATCATTTAGAAAAAGTGTAAATAAGTACTTAAAACAAAATATGACTTTAGGCACTCTCAGGACATTGTTTTATAAATATACAGTAGGCTACAGACATCCAGTGAAAGTTGAAAAACTTCTGTATTTCTGTTTGTGACCATTTTCTGTTTGTGCACAATTCAGATGATGGAGTAGAAACAGGTGAGATCTCTTAATTTCTTTACCCAGCGCAAAGAAATATGTAAATGCGTAGCCTACCTATACAAAATAGGCTATTACTTTATTGTATAAAAGGTTAAACTTTTTATGTTGGTAGTGAAGTTATGCGTTTATATCTTCCTTTGTACAACAACACAAAGTGCTTGCACGTGTGCATCTGGAAAGTATTTACCGTACTGTGAATACTTTCTGGATGCACTATATACATACACACTGCATTTATTTTCATCAAGAGGTGCATCTTTTTTTGGTCAAGATCATGTATAGAGATTGCTAATGTGTCGTCATCATGACGTATTCCCAGTGGTAAACGCAAAGCATTTTGGGAATCCGCGGCACAGCGGGCGCCGGTCGCCAGACTTCTTTGCATGGAGGGAAGAAAGCAGTGTTCTAGATGCCGTCTAACTGCTGTGTTATTGCAATAGTCGTTCTCACGATAGAAGTGGCATAAAGCTTAAGAACGGGATATACAAATATAAGTAAACACTTTGCAGTTTGAATGATGTCCTGTATGAACAAAATGACAGAGTATATTTTTAGTGTCCACTGTTCGATTGCGCCCGCTCCCCCCTCTCTCAGGCCGGCTACACACTGCAAGCGTGGCGTTTTCTGTGTCTGCACACCAGAAGCGTGTCTGACGCGGCGATGCTGCTGCTAGGTGACGAAGTGGAAGGCCTATACTTCATGTTAAACGCTTCCAACACGCGTGCGTGTCGCGTGAAAGATAAGGCCAATTTATACTTCTGCGTCGAGTGCACGCAGAGGGTACGGCGTACCCTACGCATAGACGCGTTGGATACGCCGTACCCCTACGCCGTAGCCTGACGCGCGCACCTCTCCAAAAATGTAACAACGCGTCAATTCTACGCGGACCGCAAGCGCTGTGATTGGTCTGCCAGAACCCTTCCCTCAGGTCAATAAATAAATAAAAAATCTGCGATAGGAGTGTGTGTGTGTGTGTCCAGAAATTGGATGATAGTTCCTTAAGTCTGCTATAACACACTATTTTGCAGTCCAGCGATTCTTTATGGTAGTAAATAAATACATAGATCCGCTGAATATAGTTTATTTATTTTCTCATTAAAACCAAAGATGTTAATCAGTAATTGTATATCAAGAACAGGGACACATTAGGGTATATTTCGTGAATGAAGTCTCCGCAACAACAATCGCTTGCTGAGCCACCGCTGCTGAAAACAGCGGCCACGAGTTCTGCATGATTTCACAAACGCATTCCAGCGCCAGATCGCCTTATTTAACTTTACTAATCAACTAGAGATGCTTAATTTGTATTAGATACAACAACTCAAGCTGCAAGAAAAGCCGCTCTCTCACTGCTGCTGATAATCCGACATGAATGTACAGATTCTACACATCAAGCTGCTTCTTCTTCGGCTGTTGTCTTGATTACACCAACATGCCCGAGGACACTGCCTTCTAGTGTCTGCATGTGGAATTGCACATTGACGCAGACAACAGCGCAGAAGTATAAATGCTCACGACGGCGCCGGCTACGCGCGTAGCCTACGGCGTACACTACGGCGTACACTCGACGCAGAAGTATAAATGGGCCTATAGGCGTCTGTTCTATTTCCAGCATGCACGCGTTTTCCGCGTCTCACGCAGGCAGTGTGCACGCTCTAACCTGTTAACATGGGAGCCGAAATAAAAACGGACACGCCACCCTTGCAGTGTGTAGCCGCCCTCACTCACACACACACACACACAGACAGGTTTGTTAAATTCGGACTGCATGCAGATAGATGAGAGAGAGCGAGGAGTGTGGTGCTTAAAACATTAGCATAACTTTGAACGGACGACAGTTTTCTGCCCCACTTTTACAATCTCCAGGTCCTAGACCCATCCATCTGTAAAAAAGACTGCAGCGACTTGAATTCTGAAAACTTTGTGTGTGTGTGTGTACGCACTAACAACACTTAATATCATGTATTTGTATATATATGGGTGCTGGAAGTTGGGCAACAGTTTGACGTCCCTTGACCAGTCGCTCAGCTCGTAAGGATCCAGTCATTTGATTCCCTTTTTCTCATCAGATCTCGTCTTTGCATTAGGATTTAGTTTTAGGCAATATGGTCCGACAATGTTTTCTTTAGCCCGCTGCATTTTGTAGGTTTATATTCTGTTTTTCTCTCTAATGTTTAATTATTTTCATGCCAGAACACTAGCCTGCTATGCCAGGCCATGTAAACGGGCCAAACGTACCCATAATTCTTTGCATTCTGATGACGTTGCCGCTCATTTGGTCACATGTCTTAGCGATCTCTATTGACAACGAAAGAGACCAGCACTCTGTAAAGTCTCCTCCTGCACATCCCCAAAGATTTTCAATGAATTTAAAGGGGTGGTAAAGCACACTCTTTCGAAGGCTTGATTGTGTTTGTGGGGGGCACTGTAACATGTGTTCATGCTTCGTTTTTAAAAAAATGCAGTATTTTTCATATATTTTACCTTTATTCTACACTGCTCTGTCCCTCCTTGTAAAAACGGTCTGATGGTTTCCGGATTCTATGAAGCCAGTCCCTCAAAAATGCGCAATGTGCTCAGATTGGTTACCTGGCCCAGTGTGCTGTGATTGGCTAACCGCCGAGTCCACGCTTGTCGTAAGCGTCACGCCCCTTACCTTCACCGGTAGCCTTAGGCTACTAGCCTGTGCTTTGTGTACGCTAGCGTCAATGAAAGCATACCAATTTGAGCCCGAATCAGACCCAGACAATTTTAGTGAAGATGATCGAGCAGAAGCTGCTCAGTCCTCAAGAGTAAAGACTGCGGATAGTGATCGCTACTGAATGGCACTGTTACTTTTGTATTTTTAGAACAATTATAGCCAAATATCTGTCGCAAGAACGAACATTAAACATTGGCTTTACTAGTATCCAAATCAAACACAGAACCATGTTTAGCAAGCCTGTAGATAAACAATACATAAAAGCTCTAATCAAAGAATCATTTACACTAATGTCAAGTTCACTGTTGAGATTTTAAACAGTTTGTAACGTGAGGTGTTTGTCGTATAACGTTAATATGAATGAGCATTTAACAAACTGGTTTGCAGAGCCAAACAGCGTTGTCGTGTTTACTTCCTTGCTACAATTAACAACACGAACTATTACAGGAAAACACATAGACGAAAAATAAATCACACTTATAGGTTGTAGCCCGTAAACAGCTTCTGTTTTTAAATCCATCTTGATTGAACTCGTGAAGATTGTGAAAGTTTTCCTCCGTGAAATGTGAAGCGGGAGCCGCACGCGCCCGCCTGTCTCGTGCAGCTGAACCGTGGCTCATGTATTGCAAATACAGACGAATGGTGTCCATTATGTAACATTTTCTGGTCTTCTCCTCCGACCCCTGTCTGTCTCGTGCTTTGATTTATGATGGGCAGCATATCCGCTGCAAATGTGACCGTGTTCCCCTCATGTCTCATACACACATGCCTATAACGTTGTATGTTAAACGCACTGCAACGCACCCCCGTCCCTAGGAAGGCTGAACAAAGTGGACCTGCACTCCACATGAAAATAACAGCGTTTAGTCGGCATTGGCAACAACACTCCAGCCTACTAACTATAGGCTACCACAACAACGCTTCCCTTATTTCATATTCTCGGAGGAGGGGTTTATGTAAATATTGCGGCTGGTGAAGTCAGCAATGCTGGAGGAATGTGTAGTAGTCCCTAGCGGCCGTTTGCTGTAGTCCTTAGAAATTGATTTCTTTAAAAGCAAATATCTCCCTTTGCTTTAAACTTTGAACGTTGTAACTTTGCAGATGTTGTTTATGCTCAAACAGCAACATTACACACTAGCTAAAGTTAGAAAAGTGAAATCGTGGTTTACCACCCCTTTAAGGTCTGGACTCAAGAGGTGCCAATTCATGTGTGAATGGTTCTTCATGCTCCCTCACAAACATTCTTTAACAGTTTGAGCTGATGAATCTTTACCTTGTCATCCTGGAATATTGCCATGGTGGTTTTAGAAATTAAAAGCTACACACTCCATCAGTTACTGTGGGAAGAACTGTTGCCTAACATATCATGCTAGAAGCATAAAAATCACTGCAATACTGATCCAAGCATTGACTTAAGCATTTGCCACTTTTTTTTTTTTTTGGCGTGTGTGTGTATGTGATCTATGTGAAATGTTCAACAGAATGTTATAGAGACCATCAAAATGAAGTGACTGTTTTAATTTTATTTTTTTTAACGGTGAATGATGCATTCAGTGACTTATGGTTTTTCTGTTGTGTTTGTGTATATCCGTAAAGCCAGGAGTGTGTCCTAGAGACCACGTTACAGTAGCAATGTTAAGCAGGTGTGTCGAGTTGTGCGCTCATGACGGTGACTGTCCAAACGATGAAAAATGTTGCAGCAATGGATGTGGACAGCAGTGTATGCCTCCATATAAAAGGTATTTATATTTTATTATTTTAATGTGTGGGTCAGGTTTATTTTGAATGCAGGGAGTCGTTCAGTGATCTGGAGAGGGGGTTCAGCCAAAAATCGGCAGCTGGCAGCAGGAAGTAGCTGCCGTTGACAGCCGGAAGACGTGCCATATTAGGAGGGACCTGCTATTTCGTGGCAGCCAATCAGCATCGTCCAACGTAGTAACAACCAATCACATTTAACTGAAAGTTAAGCGACAGCAGCCAATATTGGCGCCGGTGAATCTTCAGTAATGGCCTAAGTAAATTCGTAATTAGTATATTAATTATCAGATTAATGAATTATTGTTGCTCTGTAAATTGGATTTTAACTTTTATGTTAGAGACAGTGTATCTGTGACTACTTGAATTGGTTAATTTAATCATTTGTAGAAACTCCTGGTTTGCCAAGGGGCGATCATTAACTTCAAATTACCATTAAATATTAGCGTTTGTTAACACGTTAACTTAATCTATTGATTAGAATAAAGCTCATGCTGATTTATTGGAATTATTGACAAGCTCAGCCGTGATGATACACGTACAACACGAACCATGTCGTTTATTTGTGTGTGTATCTAATTTTTCAGGGGATTGTCTGATATCCAACCATTTATTTATTTACTTATTTGTTTTGCTATTGCATTGGGTTTTATTTTTTGACAAAACTTTTTTTACTTTTCTTTCTCACTCTGTGTACACTCAGTTCTACACTTCTTGTGATTTAAATGTGGTTACAATAAAAACTGAGAAATTTAATGGTTTAGAAACATGTCTTCAATTATTCTTTTTAAGCATGCTCATTTTTATGCTCCTCAAATTTAAATATTCAGGTGTAACAAATTGGAGAGAGAAGTCGGTGACATGTCAAGAATACTACCAGATGTACACTCTGCGATGAAATTTACAAGAACTGCTTACCAGGTTTATAAATTATGAACGTGATCACTGCTAGCTGCTTAATGACAATGCAATAAGAATAGTCTTTCATGTGGCTGCATCCATGTGTACTGTTAATAAGGTAATTTGGATGTTAATGTCACAACTTTTTATGTTGGAAGTTATGTTGGAAGAGGAAAACGAGGAGAAATGCAAGGCTTCTACTCTGAAAACACCCATCCAGGGTTTTGCAGTGATTCGTGCAGCTACTGGAGAGTGAAAAGTCATTCAATCAACCAGTTCCAGTCTAAAAGCCTAGTTAATCTAATATATATATATTTTTTTCTTAACTTGCCTTTAACTTAAATTTCCTTTCTTTCTAATTATTTTCTTTCTAACTTGTCTATCTTTCTAAAAGTTACAGCTGTTTTATAAAACAAAGACAAGAATGTATTGAAATACTACAAATGTAAAACTGAACTTAAATAATGGCAAAATTAGATTTTAAATAAAGGTCATTGAGACAATGTTCTTTTTTCTCTCTCTTTTAGACAGGACTTTAATGAATGTTTATGTGCATTTAATAAAAATATGTGTATTTATATATTTCATTATTTAACAAACATGTACACTCATAAATTATATTTATACACATACAAATTCATAATTTCAAGTGTAGCTTAATTTTTGTTTTCTGTAGGCCTATTATGTCTATGATCTTCGTTAATTGATTTATTTGATAAACCTTTTTAAATCAAATACAAAATTACAAATTTAAGTATTTTATTTAAATAAGTACTAAAATTATATATAAATTGATAATTTATTTGCTTTGCTAAAAGCGGCATCCTCCGACTTCTGGTTATTAGCGGCAGCTGACGGCAGCTACTTCCTGCTGCCAGCTGCCGATTTTTCGCTGAACCCCTACTGGAGATCTGGTCAATTGTCCCTTTTAACATTAATTGCGATTTGTAAAGTGAGTTCTCTTTTGTGCTTTTGAGGCTATAATGAGCATGCTGCTAAGAGAAAATGCGTCCAATTACACACTGCAAAGTTCATGTACATGTTAGGGCTGTGCGATATTGAAGAAAAATGCAATATCCTTGTTTAATAATGCAATATTCGATATGCGATAAGATAATGCTTTAAGTGTGTAAAATCTATTTCTTTCCCAACTGATATGGTTCACTTATGGTGTTTGCATGAATACTCATCAAGACAGCCATTTTGACATAACTGTGTATTTGACAGTTCGAGTGTGTAACGAGGCACGAAAAAAAGAACGGCTTGTGCACACGTTTCAGTGTGTGTGGCAGACAGCACGAGACCGCAAGGAGTTGTTTTTTGCAAGTTATTGTGTTTAATAACCCTTTTTAACGTCAAGCAAGTCACATGAGTAACAGTCGTGTGCCCAGTCTTTTCTCTGCTATGTGTCAACCTAAAACGTAGACTTTTCACTATGTTGAAGTGGCCTATTAAAATCATTCAGATATTGCGTACCCTTGCGATATGCATATTTCGATAGATTGCACAGCCCTAGTATGTGATTTTGATTCTTAAGTATCACCACAATTCAAATGTGTTTAGTAAATTTAAAGTTCAGGTAAATGTTTAATTGTCCATCTGATTAAAATGTATGCCTGCAAATCAATTAATTATTACATGTGCATAGTTATGTGGTCCGTTCTTCGTACCTCGCTTAATACATCGGAGATGATTTGACAGATCCTAGATCTTTTAATCGTGATAACTGATCTCTGGCTAATTTGGTTCTTCAAACGAATTTGTGGATTGGATTAGAATATCTGGATTAGGTTACCCAAGATTACTGGACGTTCTTGTGTTCCCTGAAGAGGGCAAATGCATCGCAGCTCAACCGTGATTGGCTGACGGCAACGTAATGACATATAATTAAAGGTCCCATGGCATGACAATTTCATTTTATGAGGGTTTTTTTAACCATTAATATGAGTTCCCATAGCCTGTATATGGTCCCCAAGTGGCTAGAAATTTTGTTAGGTGTAAACTGAGTTCTGGCTGTACTGCTCTGCCTTTGAAAAAATGAAAGCTCAGAGCCATGCTTCACAAACAAGCTGCGCATAAAAACAACAACAAAAAAAAACCAATCCCAGCCAAATGCCAAATCATGTGCAGTTTGCCCTACAGTGAGTTATTCAGCATTCAGTGATGTGCTATTATACAAATTCATAACAGAAGCCAAAGCCAGGAGTGTCCAAGCAAAACCCTTCGACCAGGAGTGTGTGCAGAGTCTTGTGTGAATGACGGCGACTGTCCGAACAATGAAAAATGCTGCAGCAATGGATGTGGACATGCATGTACAGCTCCATATAAAGGTATGTTATACTGATGTATGGGTCAGTAACCCCTTTATATAATATACAATATAATACCCCATGCTGGCAAAAAGTTGAACTGCGCACAGGATAATTTCGAGCTACAGTCCCAAAACACAGAATTGCAGTACTTCAAAATATCTGGCTTGGAGAGAAGTCATGCAAACATCTGTTGTGGAAAAACATCTGATGTGTAACATTATTTTAGGTCCATGCGGTACAGTAGGTCTTAATATATAGGCTGTCTGTTTCATTAACCCCATAACTGTCACCGTCCCACAGGTGGGACGCCTGGTGCTCTTTTTTTGATCACCTTTTTTTCATATCATATATTTAAGTAATTATCACAAATAAGGTATCATTTGAAAGCTTACAAACTCAAAATTCATCCTGTGAAAACCGTTTTGAAATCGGACATTGTGTTGCCATGGAAACGTTACTCTAAATTATTCTAGTGGGCTCCTCCCCTAGTGGGCGCTGTCATGTTTCATATTACAACAATTATTTTAACTACTTTATATTCAAAATCTTTTCCAATCTTGACAAAACGCATATAATCGGAAAGGTCTGAGTCTCAAGGGTGCATATTTGGTGACTGTTTTGTGATGGAAGTAATATTTGGATAGAAATTTACAGGAAAATGCATCAAAACAACAATAAATGGAATTTTAATGACACCCGGTGGCTATTTTTGGTACAGCACCCTAAACAAAATCTCATGGGGACTTCAATTTTTGTGATATCAACTTCAAATTTGGAACACAAATTGGTTAGACATATGGCTTTGATTTTATAGTAATTTTAGAGTAAATTCTTTTTTGTAAAATATATATTTTATATGAAATAAAAAATATTTAGTACAGTATTTTTCATTTACAGTAAATTTAAACTTCCATAACTATTTCATACTTTCATATTTTGAATTGCTTTCACTTCAGCAATAATCTGCAGAACGTCGTCTTTAAAACGAGACCAAATTTTGGTCTATATTCCAAAGCATTCTTGAATTACAGCCCTTTAAGTTTGGATAGTGCATTTTCATGTGTATTCTCAAAAAGGGGGGTGACAGTTAAGAGGTTAATGTTAATCAAACAACTGTGTATCTGGAGAAAAGTAAAAAATATTGAATAAATATTGTCCTATGGGTATTTGGATTTAACGCCCAATTTGGCATAAATGATTACCAGGGATTAAGGTATGGTTGCTCTATTTTGAAGGGTTTTTAATAGACTGTGAAAACCAACAACTTTTTTAAAATTTGCTTGTTGTGACTCATTTTGCCAGCACGGGACACATGTATGTTTTAAATGCTGAGTCAAAAAGTCAGAATGTGCACAGGATGATTTCGAGCTACAGGCAAAACCAGTGAAAAACGTTTTTTTGGAGGCTTTCACAAAAATGAGTTAAGCCCTCGTCTGGCTATCCCAATGCTCCAAATGGCAATTAAATGCCTAAAAGTATCGCAGGGTTGGTTGTAAAACTGTTTAATTTTTTTATTTCATTGTTTAAAACTTTCCACACATACCAGGATGACAACTTGTTGTATTTACTAGTTGCCATATCAACATTATTTAGAGAGAAATGTGCGCCAAATTAAAAAAAAAAATCTTTGGAAAATATCTCTGAACATTTATTTAACCATAGCAAAAGTAGACTTAAGTTTATTTTTCATCTGTTTTTTTGTATATTTAAAATAAGACCAATGTGATATTTTAATCTTATATCTGTTAACAGTTGAGATCGTTCTTTAATAGAGACTGAATTGTTTTTTTTATTTGCTTGACTCATTTTGCCAGCACAGGACACATGTGTCTGTATGTTTTAAATGTTGAGTCATTGAGGAATTCAATCGTGTGCTGTTTTACAAACACGTGACGGATACACCAAAGCCAGGAGTGTGTCCAAACAACCTTGGAGTAGCAGGAGTGTGTGCAGAGTTGTGTTCCTATGACAACGACTGTCCGAAAGCTGAGAAATGCTGCAGCAATGGATGTGGACATAAATGTACAGCTCCATATAAAGGCATGTTATACTGATGCATGGGTCAGGTGTGTTTTTTTTTATTTTATTTTTTTATTAATTAATAAATTTTTTTTACACATTACAGAGAATGAAACATCAGCATTCAGTGATATGGTTTCTATGTGTGTTTGTATAACAGCAAAGCCAGGATTGTGCCCAAACAAATTCCTTGAACGTGGAGTGTGTGCGGAGTTGTGTGTCGACGACAGTGACTGTCCGCAAACTGAGAAATGCTGCAGCAATGGATGTGGACATCAGTGTACAGCTCCAAATAAAAGGTATTTGTTATATTGACGGACATACATGGACATGGACCCCATGGACATCCCGGTGCAGCCCTCCGGATCTAGAGAGACGGATTTGATAATGGCGTGTAATTTTCTCACTCAAACCACTGCTACTTCTGATTGCTTTTAGAGGGAAAATAACTGCTGGTCTAGGACCTGTTTGTAATTCCATATTAGTGAAAAAGAGTAGGCAAAAGATCCAGTGTGTATCTGTGTGCGCTTGTCAAATGGTTCAATTTCCAGCGTGTTTTCCCTTCGGTGAGTAATGTAGCCCATCACAGATGTTTGTTGATTTCTTGAACGCAATGGCCAATCACAGGTGTTTAAGTTAGAATCCACTCACAGTGTTTTTCCCAGTTCTGCATGTGCTCTAATCCTCTCTAAGTATAGACATGATGTAAATAAGAGATTCATTGTGTTGTCAGCTTCACTGATTTATACAACGTGACCTTGTGAGATCACGCTCCTTGAATAAGTGACAAATTTTTGAGATTATAAAGGGAGCGCTCCTTGTGCTGTCTAGGCTATATATATATATATATATATATATATATATATATATATATATATATATATATATATATATATATATATATATATATAAAACATTAAGCCTATAATGTATTCAGAATTTGAATAACTTGTTTTCCATTCTTGACAAGCGGCCACACGCTCCAATACATAGACCCATATCTGCATGTACATGTGGGATTCACTCTCAAAACGGATGACTGACAGTAATATTTATAATCAGGCTCATAAATGTCAGAAAACATGATTGATGCCTGCATGTCAATATCCATGGATCTTTGGTAAGTTGTAAAGAACACTGTATCGAGCCCAACTTTCAGTTTAAACTGAATCGTTTGTTTTACTCGCGTTTTCCTCTAAATCTAGTCACGCAGCAGCTCTTCTGCCACTCAATCCAGGCTGAGGGGGGCATGTTCCGGTGGGAAAATGGCATTGATGCATACCCTCTATAACTTGGAATACAATTAGCTTCATGCAAAATGTTTTGTGCTCTGTATCTGAAATTGAATTCCGCTATATGTACAGACTGTGTCACTGTCTTCCTGCAGTGAAGCCTGGGGACTGCCTCCAAACCAATTGTGTGCCGAGAACCGTTGTGATGATGGCCAATGTCCTACCGGACAGAATTGTTGCCCTGGACAATGCATGCAGTTAACATTCAGAAAAATCAATCTCCCGAGGACTCTTTGCTTGCCATACTCGAGGTCTTACTTTCACCAAATAAATTGCATAATTTATCTTGTGTGGTATTTTTTTTTTTTCAATGGCTTGTGTAGTTTATATCTAGCTATACAATGGACATGTCTTTTTCAAATAAAATTTGTCTCTTTGTGGAAGTTTGTAGTCTACTATATTAAAATGGACTAATATAGTGGCTTTTCAACTGGTCATGCATTCAATCATGTCTGGCAACTTGACAAATATTTTGTCACTAAGATTAAATAAGTATGGTAACTCTTCATGGGGAACACATTTACAATTAACTACAACTTTTGCCTCAATCCTAATTTACTGCTTATTAATAGTTGTTGTATCGTTTAAGTTTTGATATTGGGTAGGATTAAGGGGTGTAGAATATGATCATATACATAGTCGGTATGGAAAGTATTCAGACCCACTTACATTTTTAACATTTTTATATTGCAGCCATTTGCTAAAATCATTTAAGTTAATTTTCTCATTAATGTAAACACAGCACCCCATATTGACAGAAAAAAAACACAGTTGTTGACATTTTTGCAGATTTATTAAAAAAGAACTGAAATATCACATGGTCCTAAGTATTCAGACCCTTTGCTCAGTATTTAGTAGAAGCACCCTTTTGATCTAATACAGCCATGAGTCTTTTTGGGAAAGATGCAACAAATCACACCTGGATTTGGGGATCCTCTGCCATTCCTCCTTGCAGATCCTCTCCAGTTCTGTCAGGTTGGATGGTAAACGTTGGTGGACAGTCATTTTCAGGTCTTTCCAGAAATGCTCAATTGGGTTTAAGTCAGGGCTTTGGCTGGGCCATTCAAGAACAGTCACGGAGTTGTTGTGAAGCCACTCCATTATTTTAGCTGTGTGCTTAGGGTCATTGTCTTGTTGGAAGGTGAACCTTCGGCCCAGTCTGAGGTCTTGAGCACTCTGGAGAACGTTTTCGTCTAGGATATCCCTGTACTTGGCCACATTCATCTTTCCCTCGATTGCAACCAGTCGTCCTGTCCCTGCAGCTGAAAAACACCCCCACAGCATGATGCTGCCACCACCATGCTTCACTGTTGGGACTGTATTGGACAGGTGATGAGCAGTGCCTGGTTTTCTCCACACATACTGCTTAGAATTAAGGCCAAAAAGTTATTTCTTGGTCTCATCAGAGCAGCGAATCTTATTTCTCACCATCTTGGAGTCCTTCAGGTGTTTTTTTTAGCAAACTCCATGCAGGCTTTCATGTGTCTTGCACTGAGGAGAGGCTTCCATCGGGCCACTCTGCCATAAAGCCCCGACTGGTGGAGGGCTGCAGTGATGGTTGACTTTATACAACTTTCTCCCATCTCCCGACTGCATCTCTGGAGCTCAGCCAAAGTGATATTTGGGTTCTTCTTTAGCTCTCTCACCAAGGCTCTTCTCCCTCGATAGCTCAGTTTGGCCGGACGGCCAGCTCTAGGAATTGTTCTGGTCATCCAAAACGTCTTCCATTTAAGGATTATGGAAGCCGCTGTGCTCTTAGGAACCTTAAGTGCAGCAGAATTTTTGTAACCTTGGCCAGATCTGCCTTGCCACAATTCTGTCTCTGAGCTCTTCAGGCAGTTCCTTTGACCTCATGATTCTCATTTGCTCTGACATGCACTGTGAGCTTTAAGGTCTTATATAGACATCATCTTTTTGTTTTACGGCGGATCACAAACAAATACGTGCATTACCGCCCCCTATTTAAAAATGGACCAAAGACACTTTCCCTACCACCATATTTCCCGCATAGGAGCTTCATAGGATTTCATCAGGCGCTGCGTGTCTTATATAGACAGGTGTGTGGCTTTTATCAAGTCCAATCAGTATAATCAAACACACCTGGACTCAAATGAAGGTGTGACAGGGGTGTCCAACCCTGGTCCTGGAGAGCTACCACCCTGCAGATTTTAGCTCCAAGCTCAATCAAACACACCTGAACCAGCTAATCATGGTGTTCAGGGTGCTAGATAATTACAGACAGGTGTGTCTGTAATCTACAAGACGGTAGCTCTCCAGGACCAGGGTTGGGCACCCCTGGTGTAGAACCATCTCATGTCATGTCATGTCAAGTCAACTTTATTTATATAGCGCTTTTAACAATGTAGATTGTTTCAAAGCAGCTTTACAGTGTTAAACAGGAAAATAATGCAGCATAATTTTATTAAGCCGAATAGCCTTTTGATGTCATCAGTTCATTTCAATTTCCATACGGTGACAGTGTGGGCTTTAGATCAATAATTAGATCAGTAATTTAGTTTCTATGGTTAATTTAGTTTATTAATTAGATTTATTTCGAAGTTTAGTTGAAAAATTTAGTGTCCCCAACTGAGCAAGACAAGCCAGAGGCAACAGTGGCAAGGAAACCAAAACCCCATCTCAAGGATGATCAGAAGAAATGGACAGCACCTGAGTTAAATATTTGAGTGTCACAGCAAACTGTCTGAATACTTAGGACCATGTGATATTTCAGTTTTTCTTTTTTTAATAAATCTGCAAAAATGTCAAAAATTCTGTGTTTTTCTGTCAATATGGGGTGCTGTGTGTACATTAATGAGAAGAGAAAAAATAATGATTAAAAAAAATTTGCTTAAATGATTTTAGCAAACGGCTGCAATATAACAAAGAGAGAAAAATGTAAGGGTATACTACTGTATACTAATAAACAGCCAATATGCAAGCTAATAAGCACCTAGTTAAAAGTGAGACTTGTTACTAAAGTGTTACCATAAGTATTTTGGTGATCAGTTTTTGCAAATTTATTGGGGTTTATTAAACTCAAAATAATTAATGTAAGTTGCAGATATTTATTTTATTTTTATTTTTTTTTGACAAGTGATTTACAATTTTTTAAATTTAACCTTTTCTTATTACTGACAATATACCCATATCACACTCAAATTCACTGATTTGTGGTCCCTTATTTCATGCTTTAACACTTGCATTTTCTACTTTTAGCTAAGCAGTAGATACGTTATATCAATTTCTAAATGGTTATGTAACCTCATGGGTGCCACTGTCCACGAACAAGGACATTATATTTTAATGAATTTTCTGACACCATACATGTCACAGTTTTAAGTCTGGATGTCACATCTATACAAGAGCACATTTAGGGCTTTTCAGAGATATAATTTGTTTTGAGGTTTCACAAGAAAAACTTCTCCTTGGTCTTTAAAAATGACTGAATGATCAAATTTAGCACTCTTATGACTCTTTATTTAAAAAATCAACAGTTTGTTTTCCTGGGTTTTAGAAGGTTAAAATGCAAAGTATTGAAAATAAAAAAGCTCTGTAAACAACACGTGTCCCGGGTAATCAACACTTCACGCCGACTTGAACAATTGGGCCAAATACAGGAAACAGGAGTGGCCAATAGAAAATAGTCAAAATAGAAAAAGTGCAAAGACAGCAAGTTTGGACAGGGCACATTTGCTTAGGGAGTAGGGAGCAGTGAACACTGCTTTCCCACTGAAGGAAAAACACTGAAGGGTTTTTTCGAAACCGTTTTCGCCTCGCAATGATGACGCCATCGACGCCTGCCCGCGCACTAGAGTCTTCTGATGTGAGTTGAGCAGTTTACAGTTTCGTATGTTAACCATAAAATACACTTTACAGTTTAACCTATCATCAGGTCATGTTTTCATCGGGTACATCGTTATTTGTGCCTATTTCCTCGCGTCTGCTGACTGAAATAACGGTTTAAAATGTTGTGATCATTGCCACAAAGCAAAACCAGTCCAGTTCACATAATGCTACATGCGTTCCTAAGTAAATACATTGCACATGAACGCCCTCAGATGTCGTGTTTACCACTGGGTTTGGAAATAATTTTGATATCCAAATTCACGAGATGGGCGTGTCTGAACTTTAAACATAGCTGCATGTGTCAGGTATTATTTATTATTTTCCCCACAACAGCTTAATTGTTTTGTCTTGTCATTAACTTAGGGCTTACTTATATCATATGCAAAATCGTTTGAAGCATGTTTTATACACAGGGACATCATTTAGCTTTAAATAAGATTTTCCTAATAAATAGGCTAGGCAAGAATAAACTGGTGTCCACGATTCCTGTTAATTCTGACAACAAAGCACTTGAATGCACAAGCACAAGGGAATTATGATAATTCTGATAGCACGTGAAGACAGCCTTATTCCTTGATGTATTATTCAAACTAAAAAATCAAACTAAATTTAATATGGACATATTATTCTGCTGTACGGTAGTTGTAGCGGTTAATAAAACGGTTTCCCACACAGAAATGAAGCAGGAAACACTTTTGTAAGGATGGGTATCATTTGTGTTTATTTTGATGTATTGTTGTTTTGTTCATCACAATGTCACAAATTATGTAAATATAGTTTATTTTCGGATACAGCACTTTCAAGTGTAACGTTGAAGTTCATCTTCAAGATCAGCAGTTTCAGGTGTGAGATTAAAATGAACTAAAAAAAGAACAATATCTCAATATCTTTTGTTCTTGTACATCACCAGCTTTATAATATAAATTGAATCTTTATGCTTTTGTATTATTTTCAATTTATGTTTAAATTTCTAGAATGCATATTTGTAACTCTTAAGGGTTAGTTCACCCAAAAATGAAAATTACTCATCCTAGGTGTATATGGCATTCTTCTTTCAGACAAATAATATCAAAATTATATTAAAAATTTCCTGGCTCTTCCAAGCTTTATAATGGCAGTGAATTGTTGTTCCATTTTTCAACAATTCACTTCCATTTTAATGCTTGGATTAGCCAGGACATTTTTAATATAACTTTGATATTATTTGTCTGAAAGAAGAATGCCATATACACCTAGGATGACTTAATGGTGTATATTATACACATCATTAAAATATGCATATTTTAAATGTATTGTGCAGCCTTTATTGGGGCAACACTATATTATAGACACCACAGAACAAGATAGGCTTTTAGTAATCTTTCAGTGCACAAATATGATAATCTTCACAACAGAGCGGCACAAACCGCTTATGCGCATCCCGGGTGCAGAATGATGTGCATAAAGCAACATTGAGTTGCAGCGCAGAGTTGCGCATTGAAAAGAGCAAGACAGAGAGAGGAAGAAATCCTAGTGTAGATCTGTCCAACAGTTTAATGATTTGTTTCTTCACAGTTTTAAAATACAGTTATTGTGCGTTTGATGCCAGTTATGCCAAGTATGTCCCAAATGACACACTATGCACTTATACACTGTGTACTTATGCACTATGTACTCAACCATGTAGTGTATGAACTTTACATGGTTATTTTGTCATTCAGCATCTGAATCTGGTAGTGCCTCCCCCTCCACTACGTAATTAAAGCTGCGACAGTTGAGTGCATGAAGTGTCCAACATTCCGCTCTTCGGGTGCGTCTCAATCAGCTCCCTAATTCAATAATCAGGGCATTGATCAGGACATAAGTCAATGGGCTGACTCCCTGATCAGTGCCCTGACTACTGAACTAGAGAGCTGATTGAGACGCACCCTTCGTTTTTTCTGTTAATTTAGTGCATTCGGGTATTTAGAGCTACACTGTGTGATATTTTCCCCCATCTAGCGGTGAAAAGGTATATGACCATCCAGTAAATATTAGTTTCTGTTCCTCCCAATTCCGATTTCGTTTTAACTCCTACAGTGGCCGATTTAGTCCAAGATTAACATGGCTTCCAGTTCGACCTCGTCCATTAGTGTTCCTTCAAGTGATGAGGTTACTTTAGAAAACTATTATAATTTGCAGTTATTTAATTTGTCAGTTAACATGTAGGTTATGACATCTATGTAAAATGAATGTAAAATGAATAATAGTTTTACGTTTTCGTAATTTATTTACCATTTCATTGCTAACATCATCTATCAGGTTCCCAGACGAATGCAAGCTAATCTTAGTAAAGTAACTTTTATCAGTGCTATCGTTATTCTGTATATTGTATGACAAATAGGCTGAATTAATGTTACCTGTCGAGAAGAAAGCAGGCAACGTTGGCGTCCTTTTTAAAATCGTTGCTCCTCATGAGCTCTTTCCATCTTGGAAAGGCCACTCCAATATTCACCTTTGTCTTGTTGATTTGCCTGTTGTGTTGCCGTCTTAATTCTCTTTTTCGCTTCCTTGGCGACTCTGTTACATATCCTCGAGAATAAGAGTGATACTCCATCAGCAACAGACTTTCAAAAAGGCTTTCAGGTTTTCATATAGCAGTCTCAAGCAATCCCCCTCTTCACATTCGACACTGTGCCATTGAGTGTTAAAACGCGAAAGGCGAAGCTTGAATTTACGGGTATGTCCCTCTTTGGCTAATGTACTTTCAAGATGGAGGGGCAACATGGCGACCCCCATTCGAACCCCTTACCCGTATCCATTTTTAATGGCATATTATAAACTTACGAGAATACTTTATTACTTGAAAGAAGTATATATACATTAATGAGCACATATATTTTTGAAAGAACTAAGTGTTTTTAGCTAAGAATAAACTAAAAAAGTTACACAGTATAGCTTTAAAGTGCATTTTCTCTTTTTGGAATTTTCAGTGTGAACACACTACTTACACTATTTATACTTAAAAACGTTATAGATGCAAATTGGGACCATAGACCGTAAAAGATATGGACGTTGCAACTTCATTGGCTGAAGTAAGTGAAGCCACCGGAGGTCCGAATATGGCGCTGACATCTTGCGCAGATTTGGGACCGAGTCTGTGCAGTAGTGATCTCGGGACCGGAATCTGCGCAGTAGAGAGCAGGAAATAGAGGCTCGATATTAAAAGCCCGCCCACACTCTCACAGATGCAGAACAATTCATTATGTTGGTGTGAAATAAACAGTTAAGGAAATGTAGAAATTAAAGCCAAAGCTCCAATCTCCAGAAAATCTCGGAAAAAGTCAGTTGGTGCCTCAGTCAATCTCAGCTGTCAACCATGACGTCACACCCTCTGTTTTTATAGCATCAAATAACTAACTAAAACTTAACTTATTTAAAAAACTAACACTTGAAATGAAATTGTGATTAAAAACTGCCTAAAATGACAGAAACCAACTTTGGGAAAAAATTATATGAAGTGTAATTTAATTGTTTAGTTTATCTCGCGTCCATTAGAATCCACGGAGGGGTGGGGGTTATGAGCTATACTGGGACCAACCACCTGGGGGCGATCGAGACGCGTAGGATTCCGTTATTTACAGGAGTGCTGCAGGCTTGATTGGGACGCTCCTCCTGTGTTGTGTGATCTAACAGCCACCCGGTAGTGAGTATGACATCGTTTAGAAACAGCAATAATCTCCAGCAAAATCCACAGCCCTTTATCTACATATCAGGTATTATTACAGGAATATATGATATTGGAGAAAGTTTTTACCGTGCTGCCTGTTGTAACCGGACGAGGCGCGCTGTTTGAATGCTGATTGGAAAATGACAGTCGCAGCAGAGGGAAGACGAGTTTCCATAAAGTTCCGTTAAACTTTCATTTAACAATGTAGATATTGTTCTGTCACTCACATTAAAGCTGCACTATGTAACTTTTCCGTCCGCTAGAGGTCACCTATTCAAAACAAGGCGTAGTTTGATGGCGCCAAGTTTGAGCGCAGAATCACCTCTATTTGGTCTATGTGGTCTATGTGGTCTTCACCTCACAGCCGGTGGAAAAGAATCGAGATAGGGCTCTGTCAGAAATCATGTTCATGGATGCGATCATTAACATTACTGTAGTATGAGGGAGAGCAGGACCGAGTGTTGTGGGAGCTGAGCAAGGCCGCTGGAGCGATTGTTAATAAGAAGAGCGCAACACACGCCTCACAAACAGCAGGACTTTTATTATGGCATAGTTGCCGGCGCCATTTCCACTTTTCCAGTCATGAGTATGAGGTAACACAGCTCTGTTCATCATATTAGATACAGCTGTGTGTGTGTGTTAAAAATGATGTTATGACGTTGTTCTGTGCGTTCGCGCGACAGCTGCTATGACACTTGTTGCACACTGTAATAAGAATTAAGCGTTTCTGCAAAATAAACCCGGAAACCGAGGGTAACGCAGATATGACGCAATTGACAGGCGACTCCCTCACATGTCCCAGTTCCTTGGTTAAAATTGCTATTTTCTCACAAATTACAAATAGTACTCTACTGAACAAAATGTATAACACTGGCCTTTTGGATATTTTACTGAAAAAATGTTACATAGTGCACCTTTAAGATGTGGAATGGCTCCAAATGACTTTGAATATATTGTACGAAACCTTAAAGGCCCACTGAAATCAATATAAAGTTTTTTAGCTTTTAGTATGATTATCTTAGCCTTAAGCGTATGAATAAGCTGGTGTGTTCCAAAACAGTGACAAAATTTGCATTTAGGAGATATAAGCATTCAAAACTTACAGTCTCACCAAAAGTGTGGTATAACATTGATGCTTGGGTTTTAAACCTTTAAGTAAACAACAAAAAATGCCAAAAAAAGGCTGCTTTTATCATGTTCGTTTTGCGTTCTCACTAGTTTCCAATCATTTCTTTGTGATTAGTTTTCTGATAAAACTTCCATTTGTTGGTGAAATAATAGGTTTGTTACGGGCAAGTTTAGTGAAGCGCTGCCTAGCTTCTAGCCCAACGGTGGAAATACAGAGTGGTTTTGGGTTTGGTGCTACTGGTCAGAGGCTAGCAACGGTCCAACAGTCGAAAAACAGCTATTTTTTTTGTTCATCACAGACTGTTAGAAATAATTCTGTTATTGACCAATTATATAGTCTTTCAGCATATATCCTGACTCAAATAATCTGTTTCTACCACAAACACCATAAACTCAGATCTCTACACTATAAACAGAGCTGCTAATCTTCAATAGTTCCTGTTTTCATCTCATTGATTATGCTAATGTGTTTAAATCACCTGTAAACTGCCACTTAATGCTCATTTCATTGGTGTCAACAGACTGAAACCAACTACACAATCACCATAAATCTGCATTTCATTATCATTTGTGACAAACCATGTTTTATTTTAAAAACACCCAAAAAAAAAAAAAGTAAAACCAGTGAACAAAAACTTAGCTAAATGACTAGGTAAGATAAGTTTAATTAAACTGAAGTGTTATTTGTTGCTTACAAATCTGTACATTTATTTCTGAATTTGTTAATTCTTACTTTTTTATGGGGATTCTTTTAATTGTGATTATGTATGTTTTTGTATTACTTTATCCATATGTCCATGTTGAAGATAAAAGAATGTTAAAAGTATACAGAGACGAAACAGAAATAGTGTTTTTAATAAAACAAATTCAGTAACCGTACATTTTTATGAATAGATATATAAACATAATACATAAATGCTTATAATGTGCGGACTGTGGATGAGTGACAACATCCATTTTATTTCTGCTTTATTTTTTATTCCTACAGATCTGCTCCACCTACCACCATCAGTGAAGCTCCTCCCACAGCAGTTCACCATTAAATGCTCCAATAAACATTCCCATCAGTCTACAAGTGAAGAGTTTGTGAAAGAACAGCGAGAACATGAGTGATCTGGAATCCTGCAAGATCAAATCTGAAGATACTGAAGAACCAATAGGTTGGTGTTTATTTTTGATTCTTCTTTTATTGGTTGTGGATAGAAAAGCCATAAGAGCTGTGAAATAACAGCAACAAATAATATAACAACATACAAAATAGAGCTTCAAAGTGACATTTATTTCCTATCTTTCATGTTTTCAACAAATAACCAGTGAGAGGAAAATTATGAGCTGTTTATTCATATTTCCTTTAGCCTATATCTGGTTCAGAAATGTTGCAGTTTTACACTGGTTTTGCTGGCGAATCAGAGATCCCTGGGGTTGCTGGGTCTGAATTGCTAGCCAGCACTATTCAGATTAGTGGAGGCAGATATATAATATGTAATGTGTTGACAAACAATATAGAAAACATATGTCACATAGGGCTAGATGCATAACATTTTAAGAAGAACATGCAAACTAGTTTTGTATTTGGGAAGATGTATGCGCATTCATTTGCGATATTTAAATGTTTTGTATTTTACCTAAAACCTATACCATAGAGATTTTGATGTGGGAATGCCTGCATTCAAGCATTTCAGCGGGCTTAACATATCGCCCTTTTACAGCAGATTTACTTCACAAACCTATATGATAGAATATGCTAGAAGCTCCACAGCGCTTCACTAAAAACCCACCCGTAACACACCTCTCTAGAACAATGTCACACAAACCCATCATCTCACCAACAAATGGAAGTTTATCAGAAAACTATTCAGAAAGAAATCACTGGAAACTAGCGAGATCGCAAAACCAACATGATAAAACACATTTTTGTTGTTTACCCAAGCATCAATGTTTTACCACAGTTTAAGCGATACATTGATCATAATAAGTTTGTCGAGATTACATTTGTCACATTCACACAGAAATAAAGTGGTATTTACTGTTATTTCACAAAAGAAAGAGGACACCCATACTTATTCAGTCACATCTGGTTCTGTTTATTTGTAGTCACGGGACAGTTTATCACATTCAGAAAGAACGATCATTTCTACATATTTTCCAACTACATATTTTCCGTAGCATCTTTAGCACTCTCTCCAGTGACAGTCCCAATACAGTTATATTTTCAGTCAGAGAAACAGTGAGGAAGCTCCCAAAAACCGGAGTTGCTTTATTTTATATGCGGAGCTAAATGGATATCAGACAGTCTGGTATAAAGAGACGAGACGCACTGACAGATAAAATAAATACATGATTGTAATAGTCTATATGATATGTCTGATTTCCTCAAGCGGTCATATTTACTATGTTTACTGTGGTAATGGTTAGCGCAAATAGTCTTTTGCATGGCATATAAATATTTCTGCCTTATACAGTGATCAGAATCCACATCAGATCATTAAGTTATTTCAAACACTCTCTGCTGTCTGAAAGTGAGTTTTGAGCTAAAATGATTTTAAAAGTATTTAATGCTGATGTTAGCTGGTAAATGAAATCATCTACGCCCGCACCGATGCCTTCTCCAGACTCAGATAAACATATTTTCAAAAAGACAAAAGGGTTGTCCCTATTCTCTTAATGAGTAATGGGTGTGTTTTGGGCATAACGTGCAATAAACCAATCAGCAGTGTTGTAGTACTCGAGACCGGTCTTAAGATAATTTTTTTTGATAGTCTTAGTCTCGTCTCGGTCTCGACTGCATTGCTCCTCGGTCTTGTCTTGGTCTCGGATTTAGAGGACTCCGGATTTTATCTCAAGACCAGTCAAGACCACAACTGCAAGGATATCACTAAATTGTCGGTGCATTGTCTGATTTAACATCATTAATGTGATTTGATGTAAAACTTCCTGAATGAATGCAATCAATAACTTCTTTGTAATGTGATTTCTTTTGTTACTGTGCTGCCGGGTTCAGAATCAATGCAGCATTTTCTCAAAAATGCCCAAAATGAATATAAATGCCCACAAAATTCTGAGATTTAGTTTTTTTTATATAACATAGAATATAATTAAGCAATATCGCAAGAGCAAGAGAGCTGTTTTCATGAATATAAGCGTGATTGCAAATTATATTGATTTATACTAATGTTCAATAAACAAGAAGTTGATATTAAATTACATTTTAAACTGTGTCTTTGCTAATTCGGCAACGTTTCGTTATTGAATGAATTGGCTGCTTTGAACAAATCGGTTGAATAAAGGATTCTGTGACTGTTCAATAATGTTAATGTTTTAATTTTAAATTAATCTGAACATTATTTATGCAGGTGTAATCGTACCAATTCAGATGCAACTTCTGTGCCATGAATTTTATTGTTAGTGATTTGATTGGTAACAGCGTTATAGTGTCTTACTATTCTAATTGTATTTATTCATTAAATATAAGACATTTTTCAGACAGTAGATATGGATCTTTTAGATGAATTTAAGGAGTGCTGGTCTGGTCTCGGTCTTGATCTTGGTCTTGGTCTTGGTCTTGTCTTGGTCTCAACCCCACAAAGTCTTGGTCTTGTCTTGGTCTCGGCACACGCTGGTCTTGATCTCGACTTGGTCTCGGTTTAGGTGGTCTTGACTACAACACTACCAATTAGAGTCTCATCTCCCATTCCCTTTAAAAGCCAGTTGCGCTCGCGCCATGGCAGATTGGCTATTTACATGGTGGACTTCACAAGCGGAAAAACTGAACGCTTCTCTAGCGAGGAAACGGATCTGCTCGTGCTCGAGGTTAAAGCGAGTGAGCAGACCATCTACGGGACTAGCCGGATTCCACCAAAGCTCCCTGAGCATTTTAATCCTTTAATTTTTCATATTTAAAAATGTTTGTGTGATGCTGCGCATCCCTGTGTGTGTAATACAGGGTTTCGGCGGGGTCTTAAAAAGTCAAACATTTAAAAATCTAAATTTTAGGCCTTAAAAAGTCTTAAATTCGCTGAAGTATTGAGTTCTAGGTCTTAAATCATTTTAAACAGGTCTTAATTTTCCTACGTCCATGTAACGCTACCTCTAATGCTCATTGAAATGCTCCCGCAGCGCTTAAGTGTGTGTGTGTTTATTCCGGCCGGGGTGTTGTAGTTCTTTGTTTCACTAGTCCAACTAAAGTTCGCTGTATTACAACTACAAAGGAGACCACCATGCATCTTATATTGCAGCCAATCAGCTTTCGTGTTATTGGTGCAAGTCTCTTTCGGATTGTACCACAGACACATCAAACAGATTTTATTCTTCAACTTCAGTTCTCCAGTTCTTATAGTTCCGCAATCGGGAAAGCAAAGACAAATCTTTCTCACCTGCTATCTCGCATAATGACCAAATAAAAGTATGATATGCCTGATAGCACAAAAAAAGAGTTAATAAACCATGAACTGAGTTCGTTACTGACCAATGTCGGACTGACTGTGGATTCTGTGCACGCCTGTCAGCGCTTGCGCGAATGTTTTCTATTTCTAGGCTTATTGCCCCGGAACAATTAAATACACACATTACACACAAATACACACCCTTTACTTTATATTTATATTGTCATGTGTGACTATTGTGCATCTAATATAATAATATGGTAAATGTGGCATCCTAATTATGAAAAAAAAAAAACATACATATTTCTGGAAATGACCACCACAAAATCCGTAAAAAAAAAAATAATACAAAATAATAATGATAATAAAAAGAATATATATATTTATGTATATTATTTTTTGTGAAAAATGTTTTTTCAATCATGGTGGGATTGAGCTATGAGGAAAGCAAGTTTACTAATACTAATAAATGAATTATTTTGCTTTGCAGGTAATTTTGTGATTCTGCATTTTCCTTTGTAAGTTTTTTTATTGTGTGATATAGGTCTTAAATTTAATTCATAATGGTCTTAAAAAGGTCTTAAATTTGACTTAATGAAACCTGCAGAAACCCTGTAATAAGCAGACTGTATGCGCATTGTGTACCCACCTATAGGCGCATATTACTAACACGCTCTTTCAGTAACTGATTCTTGTTCTTGTTGGTCAATGGCGCAGTCGATTTCAGTTGCCTCTAAATAGCAACGCAAACAGTGCGCCTGAACACACGCTTTCAGACCAGCACGCCCATGGGTGAACAGTGGACACGAGTGCATTTGCTATTTGAACAACATGGCTCTGGACGCTAAAATGATAACTGTGTCAGGCTGAAACTAGCGAAAAACACTTGTGTCGCGCCTGCAATCGCATTGCGCCGGGTGTATGATAGGGCCCAGGGAGTTGTTGACTCGAGAACAGCTGCAATCGGGAACTCACGAACCGAACAGGTTCATTGAAAAGAATCAGTTTGTTCACAAATCAGCGCGTCTCCGACCATGTGGCGATTTCTCAAGTTCAAAATAACAGGTAAAGATGCGTTTTTAAGAAATGTAGTGGAGTCTGATATGTGCTTTGGAATGTAGTAGGGGTGGCACGGTTCACAAAACGTACTCGGTTACTTAACGTAACCTCGGTTCCCTGAGATAAGGGAAGGAGTACTGCGTCTTTAAGACGCTATGGGGGTAGGTTCTCCTACTCTCGAATATACTGAAGTAATTGTAAAATCACGCAGTGCTACTGCCCAGTCAAAACAGTGTCGAGACATCTCGCACGCTATTGGCTGGCCAGTGGGAACTGCATGAACCAATGGCAGAACAGCGTAATCTGAGCGAACCAATGGGCACAAAGCCCGCGAAGCTGAGCGCAAGAGCCCGCGAAGGGGGCATATAAAATACGCTGTAACTGTCAAAAACGTCAGGTTAAATCGACTGAAGCGACGATCACCCGAGTCAGCGCCATAGCACGGCCGTCTACGCAGTACTCCTTCCCTTATCTCAGGGAACCGAGGTTACGTTAAGTAACCGAGTACGTTCCCTTTCGAACGGTCAGTTCGTACTGCGTCTTTAAGACGCTATGGGAGCCTATTTAATCCCGCCGTGCTATGATAAGCGCAGTGACATGTACTCCCTCAAGTTTGAACACTTATTAGAAAGGGCTCAAGACTAGAGTTACTGACACATCATTTATATTAATAATATATATGTACACACGTCTTATACTACTGGGCTCATAGAGGCCGGTAACTATAAGGAATGTGTAAGCATTGAAGCATATGAAGGCCCCAATGCCAACTTATGACGGGGACGGGCTTACAAGGCCGTCTGATATTCGTTATGCCGTCTTAGTATTTTTATACAGTGAAGACTTGTGCCTGCAGTGCAGGGACATCCAGACTGAAGAATCTGGTTAAAGTAGATGGTGAGGACCAACCTGCCGATCTACAAATGTCACCCATAGAAAAAACTCCACTAGACCACGCCCAAGAGGAGGCCATGCCTCTGGTGGAGTGAGCTTTGACACCTATGGGGCATTGGAGGCCCATAGTGTCATATGCTAACGCTATCGCGTCCACTAGCCATCTGGCTAGGTTTTGTTTGGTGACCGGAAGTTCCCTAGTTCGGTCACCAAAACTTACAAAGAGCTGCTCCGACTGTCTAAAGTGGGAGGACCGCTCAATATATGCTCTAAGCGCCCTAACAGGGCCGAGCAGGTGTAACTGTCTCTCATCCTCCGAAGTGGGGAGGGCAGAGAGAGTGATTACCTGTGCTTTGAACGGTGTTGAAAGCACTTTAGGTACATAACCATGCCCTGGTTTGAGGATGACTTTGGAATCGCCTGGGCCAATTCTAAACATGACGCGTTCACAGATAACGCTTGAATGTCACTGACACGCTTAACAGATGCCAGTGCTAGTAGCAGGGCAGTTTTCAGCGAAAGTGGCTTTAATTCAGCCGTCTGCAGCGGCTCGAAGGGAGGTCTTTTTAGTGCTCTTAGGACCAATGAAGGTCCCAGGATGGCACCGTAGGAGGGAGAAGGGGGTTAAGCCTCCTGGCTCCTTTTAAGAATTTTATGACCATGGCGTGTCTGCGTACTGATTGGCCAGCTATAGGCGTATGAGATGCGGCGATAGCTGCCGTGTAGACTTTGAGTGTGGATGGAGTGTGTCCTGCATCCAACATCTCTTATAGAAAAACAAGAATTTGTGATATCTCGCATGACACTGGGTTATAGTTCCTGACTGAACATCAGTCAGAGAACACTGACCATTTAAGGGCATAGAGACGTCTAGTAGACGGAGCTCTAGCTTCACTGATGGTGCTCAAGACACTCACTGGGAGGTTCTTGAGCCCCCCTTGAGTTGCCAAACATGTAACGCCCACAATTTTGGGGTGGGGGTGCCGGATTGTCCCGTTCGCCTCAGAAAGGAGATCTTTCCTTAGGGGAACTGGCCATGGGGCTGCTGATAGTAACTGAATCAACTCGGGAAACCTGATGTGGGTTCGCCAGAGTGGAGCCACTAGCAGGACTGTGTGCTCGCATTCCCTGATCCTTTTTTAAAATCTGGGGAATGAGCGGTACTGGTGGAAAAGCATAAAGTATGCAGCTGGGCCATTTGTGGGCCAGCGCATCCTTGTTCTTTGAAAAATAGATTGGGCAATGACAGTTGTCTTCGGAGGCGAAGAGGTCGACCTCTGCCCTCCCAAAAACACTCCATATCATTTGAACCATTTAGGAATGGATGGCCCATTCCCCCGGGGACACGAGGCCCCTGGAGAGCATGTCTGCTCCCTGGTTCAGTCTGCCTGGTACATGCACTGCTTTTAGTGAATATAATTTGCCTTTTGCCCATAGGAGGAGATGTCTGACCTGTTGGTTGAGCCATCTCGACCTGAGCCCGCCTTGGCGGTTTATGTAGGAGATCACAGTCGTGTTGTCCGTGCGGACTAGAACATGGTGACCTGAGAGACGTGGTAAAAAAGTCTTGAGGGCTAGCACTACTGCCAGCATTTCTAGGCAGTTTATGTGCAACCGTGACTCCGTGCTCGACCATGAGCCGAAGGCCGGTTCGCCCTCGTACAGAGCGCCCCAAACTGAGTTGGAGGTGTCCGTGGTGACCACCATCCGTCTGGAAACTGTTTCCAAGTGACCACGGGGCCAGGGATTTGACACAGCCGCGGCCCACTTTGATCCAAAGCTGGCCTGAATGCCACGCTTGGGAAGGAACCCGTGATTTCAGCCAGTACTGCAGGGGGCGCATGTGCTTCATACCCAGCGGAAGTACTGGAGAAGCTTTTGCCATTAGGCCTAGCATTCTCTGAAATTTTTTAGGGGTGTGTAGGTTCCCATTTTGAATGAACATGCAAGCTGCTGTGTAGTCAGAGCGCGTTCGTCCAATAGCCACGCCCTCATTTGGGCTGAGTCTAAAATCGTTCCCAGGAAGGAGGTTCTCTGCCTGGGAAGCAATAAGCTCTTGGCTGTATTTATTCTGAGACCCAGGCATTCTAGATGGCTGAGTAGCATAGATTTGTGAGATTTTATTTCTTCCTCTGACTGGGCCAGTATGAGCCAGTCGTCGAGGTAGTTCAGAATGCGCATTCCCGCTTGTCTTAAGGGGGAGAGAGCTGCATCCATGCACTTCGTGAAAGGACAGGCCAAATGGCAGGACTGTGTACTGATAAGCCTTCCCGTCGAACGCGAATCTCAAAAACGGTCTGTGACGTGGGATAATTTGGATATGAGAGTAAGCATCTTTCTGATCCAATGAGAAAAACCAGTCCATCGGGCAGATTTGCGCGATGATCTGTTTTAATGTCGGCATTCTGAAAGGCCTTTTGATAGAGCCTTGTTCAGGTGTCTGAGATCTAAGATGGGCCTGAGGCCGCCATCTTTTTTTTTTTTTTTTTTTTTTTTAACTCGCCTTTATGGCGGTAGAATGCAGGGGAGCACGCATTAAAGCGGACTCGTAGTTTACATTCATTGCATGAAAAACATTCAGAACAGTATTTTTCTCCCTGACCGGAACAAAAACGGGCCGAGGGGAGAGATGTGACACTGTGCGGACAGCACTTATGTGTAGCGGCACACACCTGTAGTGGGCGCGTGCTCTACATTTAGAGCGCTCTCGGCGTGAGCAGTAATCTGTGAGAACAGTGCTTATGTGCAAGGTGCATGTATTTTAGTAAAGTCATTGTTAAAACACAGCGTTGATGTGCAGGCGAGCGTGTTTGACAACAGGCTAGTTGACTGCAATATTTACATCTCCAGTCGCCTGAACCGAGGGGATTGAGAGAATGTAAAGTAAGTCTGTAGTGGTAATCCGGCCACAGCAGGACTTTTGAGTGGTTCTATAGCGCTGAATTAACAGTGCTTATATGCAGGGGTACACCCTATGTAGGGGACACACTGCCTGCAGTCATAACAGAGGAAAGAACTCTTAATTGTTTATTAGGATCACCAATAATACAGCGTTCTGTGTACAGGCGTGCATGTTTTATAACAGGCTCGTTTACTGAGAGAAGTGGTGGAGGGCTTGGCCGCCATTCACTAAATTGAGACTCACTGAGAAACCTGTGAGAGCTGGGCTCGAACCGGCAACCCTTTGTGCGAAGTACACCGTAACAGCAGAGGGCGCGGCTATGACGTAAGTCGCGCTCTTGACGGTGTTTTCAGTGTGTGTGGCGTGCGTGTTTCATAACAGGCTCGTTTACTACACTGTTGAACCTTTCCAGTCGCCTGAATAGGGGACTGAGAGAAGTGGTTGAAGGCTTGGCCGCCATTCACTAAATTGAGACTCACTGAGAAACCTGTGAGAGCTGGGCTCGAACCGGCAACCCTGTGTGAAGTACACCGTAACAGTAGAGGGCGTGGCTAACGTAAGTCGCGCTCTTGACGGTGTTTTCAGTGTGTGTGGCGTGCGTGTTTCATAACAGGCTCGTTTACTACACTGTTGAACCTCTCCAGTCGCCTGAATAGGGGACTGAGAGAAGTGATAGAGTGAAAAAGACGCAGGGCTTGGCCGCCATTATGCGCTAGACAGCGAGGCAGCAATGACGTAAGTCGCGCTCTAGATAGTGAGCGCGCTGGGAGAGAGAGAGGGGCGCACGCGCTGCCGCTGAGGAAGCGCGAGCTGCAGTGACAACAGCCTGTAGCGTAAGGCGCGCTCTCAATATCTCCAGCAGTCTGAGAGAAAGTAATGCGGGAAGCTCCGGCATTAGTTTGCTCGTCCACTCTGGCTTTCTCTGTCCGCGCGCTTCTTAGCGCGGCCCGAGTGAGAGAAGAGGAAGAGCGAGACATTGGTAATAGTGCGGATTCGTCTTCCTCATTGCCGCCGAATGAGACCAAGCCCTCGGCGTCGAGCGGAGGGAGCAGGTCCGATCGAGGGAACGTCACAGGGGAAACGTCTCTCTGAGGTGAAGACGAGTCACGCGGGCACTGGGCCGACGTGAACTCGCTAGCCTCGGTATACTCAGCCCTCTGGCTCCGCCGTTCTTTCCCGCCGAGGCTCGGGCGGAAAGGGGAACGGGAGAGCGCGAGGGCCGGGGTCGCGCTCTGAAAAGAGCGCTATCCGCGAACGGAGGGAGGAATGGGCATACCCTCGCAGTGAGAGGGCAGCCGGACCCGGTGAGAGCAGCGTCCGCGTGGGCCTTGCCCAGACGGATCACGCACCCTTCGTGGTTATCCTCCTAGTGCAGGTAAGTACTGCACACAAGTGATATGTTTTTCTCAGTATTGTACAAAAAGGATACACCGTAGTGTTTCACCAAAGAGCGCAGGGGAAAGGCGTGACAGCTCGCGGGATCGCTGGCGATTTGAGCGCGCTGAAATACAGCAGTCCGCTGACTCTCGCAGGACGTCCGGGCTGGTTAGTTCGCTATTCCGCTGCAGGCTCGTCAATTCACGGTGAAGATGGTGTAGTTCGAGTTTATCAGCGAGGACCGTAGATCGTCGCTGAAGGAGATTAATCTGACGTTTTTGACAGTTACAGCGTATTTTATATGCCCCCTTCGCGGGCTCTTGCGCTCAGCTTCGCGGGCTTTGTGCCCATTGGTTCGCTCAGATTACGCTGTTCTGCCATTGGTTCATGCAGTTCCCACTGGCCAGCCAATAGCGTGCGAGATGTCTCGACACTGTTTTGACTGGGCAGTAGCACTGCGTGATTTTACAATTACTTCAGTATATTCGAGAGTAGGAGAACCTACCCCCATAGCGTCTTAAAGACGCAGTACGAACTGACCGTTCGAAAGGGAACCCACGGTTCGGTTCGTATCACAGTTTTAGGGTCACGGTTTTCGGTTCTGTACGGTTCTTTTTTTTTATTTTTTTTATCGTTAACACTCCAGAAATTTACTTCAGCATATGATATATATGGCTTAATCATCCACAATTTAGGATACAGTTTTAAAAATTGTTATATCAAGTTGTTTCCTAACTGGCTGTCTACCGAGTCCGACACATTGGCGTAACATTTTTCATGTTA
Organism: Gobio occitaniae; assembly: GCA_033150135.1. Taxonomy (NCBI): domain Eukaryota; kingdom Metazoa; phylum Chordata; class Actinopteri; order Cypriniformes; family Gobionidae; genus Gobio; species Gobio occitaniae. The sequence continues at coordinate 140,355 of JARQWZ010001825.1, forward strand.
ATCTTGTAAATTTTGATCAGAACAATGCACTGTGGCTTTAATTCAGCTGACCTGATTAACACATTTCACCATGAAGTGTCCCGTGTCACCATTTGACATCCAGCGCTGTGAAAAAATAACATAAAATACACGAAAACACAACACTGCCAGAAGTTTTTGCCCAAACTTCAAAGGCATGTTTAAATTATTAGAACTAGAAGCATATCTTCACTTTTAAATGTTACATTTATCATGTGAACTTATATACAACATATGCACGTGTGTATGAGACCTCAAAGCACGAGGCAGACAGGGGTCGGAGGAGAACACCGGAAATGTGACAGAATGGACTATATTTGCCTTTATTTGCAATCCACGAGCCGTGACTCGCGAGACAAACACTGCCAGTGTGTGTATGCGCAACGGGCACGCGCGGCTCCTGCTCTTCGCGCTGCATCTGTCCTGCTATACGATGCTAGCGCATCCTCCAACTCCGGGCAGCCTTCCTTATCTCTCCCACTTTCATTTCTACATGTGACGTGACCTGCAGCACTCCACTTTTACTTTACTGTATGTCCACACACACCTCTTATTTTGCGCGAAAAGGACACCCACTGTCTGAGGTAACATACGGGCACGAGGATACATTGCGCATGCGCGAACCGTGCGACGCACACACTCCGAACCGAGACGAGCGAACCGAACGGTTCGGTTTTTTTCCATGTACCGTGCCACCCCTAGAATGTAGTGAAGTAAAAGTTTCTCAAAATATTCCAGTAAAGTACAGATATTTGGAAACAAAAAATTCTTCAAGAGGACGCAGACGCACTGAAACATTCTTTGTTTAAATTAGCTCAGTTACTGTTAAATGTCATGTAGTTACTGTGACAAATTATACATCATTAAAAAGATCTAAGACTCAAGCTTTTTTTACCTCTGTTTTTCTCTCAAAATCTTATAGTGACTATAATTTGTTAATATGTGTCAGGAGTCATGAATATGAAAAAGAGTCGATGCCGTTTGATTGAAATATGAGCGTCAGTTTGTCTGGCTATCACCAGACCAAGCTCAATCTTTTAAGATTGAACATTAGTCTGGGGAGTCTGCTCTGTATTTTCTACTGTACAATGTATTTTCTACTGTACAAGAGGCGTGATCAATGGCATTGTTCAAATGACTCTGTATGCAATTGGATAGTACTTCAACCAATCAGACCAATGATCCATCGCTTCTCTATCTGTCATCATGTTAAACCCACCAATAGCGCACCTGCTGGATTAGCTGGTTTGTGATTGGTCCCTGCAAATTTGTAACGGAAGCAGGATAGAAAAATGTACAGGTTTCCAGCCTGAGCTGCAGGGCGAAATCAAATCACCGGCAGATCGGGCTGGGTTTACCCAGTCTAAGCGTCAGTCACATTCATTGAGAGAAAAAAACTCCTGTTTGATCATCTTGCTTGACAAAACATCCCTCAGGGCTTTTAGCTCAAAAGCATGCACAAAAGCAGGAGAACTCTTGTATATTTATGTCAAATTTCTATACAGAGTCATTTAAAAAAAAAAAAAAATCCAAAAATGTGCTGATGTAATCATTATGAATGCTGGATACTCTGATGTACTGTGTTTTCAGTTCATACTGACAGCCTGAGGGCGCTCTATGCACATTTAGTCTACAAATGGCACTCATGATGAACAGGCATCAGTGATGCGCAGGTTGATCCAAAATGAGCGGGTGTCTGCGGTCACCCGCGGTTACGAGTCATCCAAAAATATTTTTAATGATATTTGGGTCACGGTCGGTCGGGTCTTCAATAAATCCTTATTTACCTTTTGAATGTTGAGCGTTATTAACTTTTGAATAAATGTTGACGCGGGAAAAAATGCCCGATTTCCCAAAACGTTGAACTGAGCAATGCCATTGTAACATTTTAATAGGCTACTTTTAAACGCATACAGCTCCGAAAAGTCAGTTTTATGTATTTTCTGAGAGGGGGCGGGATTTTTGTTGGGAAAGTCGGGGGAGAGACGCACACTTCGATTAGACCGGATAAACACATGCAGCATCTTAATTGTTAAGAAAATGAAACAAAATAAATGAATAAATCAAGCCTGTATTACATAACACTAGACTATATCATACAGCATTCAGCAACAGTTTGCACTCCTAAGGGCTTTCACACTTTTCCAAAAGTGGGCCTTCTCTCAGTTGACCTGCTGATGAATTCTTCAATCCAGGTCGAAACATAAACATCGCGTTCATCAATAATATGCATCTAGACAGTTGAAATGGAAAATGATGGGCCGCCTCAAGAATTGCCTGCTCTCGCCGCTGCACCTCTGAGCGCACCACGTCAGGGCCTGAAACATGTTCTCAATGGCCCAAATGACGCTACGATGAGCATTTACTACTTTTAAAAAATGTGGGTCAGGAAGCGGGTCGGGTACAATATTTTCTTCTTTTTTTTTGCGGTCCGAGTTGCGCGCGGGTTAGTTGAAAACATCGGTCGGGTGCGTGTCTGCGCATCACTGACAGGCATATCATGCGAACTTCCAGGTACTTCCCGAGATGAACAAAGCTTCCTGAGATCGCTATAACATGCATAAACACACGATTGCGACAATATACCGTAAATCCTCTAATATTGGCCTGTATTCCATTAGCGGCCGGGTCTCCAACATTGGCCGGTCTCGCTGTCACCGAAGGTAAATAAAGGCCGGTCTCTAATAGCGGCCGGGGCTATTATTAGAACCAACGTTTTTCTGGGCAGGCCTCAACATTATGCTTGTGATAGTAACATGCAAGTGCCACAGGGTACTGGTGATGTCAATCACCTCACTCTTGACTCGCACGTGAGACTTCAGTCACCGGGTCCGGTAGGCTAATGCTGCGTTCACACCAAACGCGAATAGAGCGTCTGGCGCGAGTGATTTCAATGTTAAATCAATGGAAAGGCGCGTTGACGTGCGTCTGGAGGTCTCGCGGCGCGGAAGGCGCGTTTCGCGCGGCGTGAAGGACGCGAATCCGCCTCATTCGCGCGTCCCGTTCGCAAAGAGAAGTTTCATAACTTTATATTTTAAGGATATTTAAACATAGCCTGGCTCCGCCCTCCTACGTACTTCCGCTCAATTTTCATTTTCCTTCAGTACTACGTCTGGGACTGCGGTGTATGCTTAGGTTTTCCCCCGAACAATTTTTTACCGGTCCAATCAGCGAACAGAGGGAGTGGCTGAGAGCGATGACGTTGATGTCGTGCGCTAGTTTGAGTTGTAGTTCAGTAATGGCGGCGGTGAAAGATGCGAGTGTGTGGCAGCGCTGACGAATGTCCAGAAGTTAAAACCGGAGTGTGGCGAGGTGGACGAGCGAGCGAGATCGGTGTGCGTGATTGAGACACACCGGTCTCGAGTCCTCTCATGAGGGAGCACGGAGGCATACAAGGACGAGCGACACCGGTGAAGGACGAGAGAGGACCAGGCCTGGATTTTAAGATGCGTTTTGTTATGTTTGTGCGCGGCAGTCGTCCGTGAGGGGCTGCCGCTTTTACTTTCATTTTGTGTTTATTATTTGATTAAAAGTTGTTAAACGTTCGCCGGTTCCCACCTCCTTCTTCCCTGAACAAACGAACTCCCGTTACACGGAGCAAGAACAACCACTGCTGTACTGCTGATGTTGTGGTCCAGGAAAAGTATTTTCCAGCTCGCTCCGTTAGTGGTGAAGGAGTTGCTGAAGCCGTCCGTCTCCCACCACCCGCGAGAAAAACCCAGGCTGAATTATCGACTGCTTTTGACAAACACCAAGGTCGTGTGGTAATGTAATTGCTGTCCGAATCCACATCTCTGAGTTTTCAAGAATATATCACTTCAAAACTCACGGTTTATATCCTTTATAGACCCTTTCAGAGCACTGTACGGTTGCGTGAGCTGTAATTTGCATTTCTAGACTTGTATTTCTTTATATACTGGCAAGTGTTTACAAGAGCAAAATATTTCATCACCGCTCAAAAAATAAAAGAAGAAAAGCACGTAAACATTTGAATTGGGCTGTTATTCACGGCAGCATTTATTCTTATCATACCAAGCATATGACATTTTATTGACAGCATACAATCATGTTATGATTGCACGAGATATGAACCACGAGAGCAGCGCGTTCCGATCACAAAACTCTCCTCTCCACCGTGAATAAATAACAATCCGAATGCACGAGGTTTTATCACTGACACTGAGGTGGTGCGCACAGTTAATGTGAGAATCAAAGGCGAACGGCGCGTAACATACGTCACGACCAAACGTTTGTGATTGGTTAGGCAGATCCAGAGCGACTCTTGGCAGATCCAATAGTTTTAAACTTCAACAGAGGTCCCGCCTTCAAGGAAGTAAACGCTTGTCAATGGAGAGTGGCCAGACTCTATGTACAAATGAAATGTACGAGAGTCTGGTAAAACCAGGCTAATTTAAACATACATGCAGTGAAGATGATGTAGGAGTTGCCTGGACCACATTTGTGTGGCTATTAATGCTTAATATATATTTTTAATGAAAATGAAAAGAGGCAGAGTGGTGTTTTATGACATATTTCTCCTGGAGTGCCTTGAACGCGCGTCAATTTCGCTTCCAGCGCTCGATTTCTACGCGCGTCCAATTCGGCGCGGACGCGTGAATGCATTCAAAATGTTCGCGCGTGAAACTAGACGCGGTAGACGCGATTTTGACGCTCAGCATCAGCATTACGTTTACGGCGCGAGGATGAGAACAGACGCGCAGCGGAACATGAGGAGGAGGACGAAGAGGAGCTGTACAATAATTAACTTGTTGTAGAGGCTGGCGCGAGTGATGAGGAGTTTACAGGGAGAGATGAAAAGGAGGAGGAAACTGAGGAGGACGAGGATTAAACAGAATTGGAGGATTTTTTTTTTTATAACTTCAAACCAAACGAGACAGGAATGGTTAAACTTTGGAGCGGTAAGGTGTCTGTTGCCTTTTGTTATGAATCAATAACCTAATTATCACCGTGTATGGTTAAGTGTTTACAATGCACTTCCGGTAGCCTATGTTTGCTATGTTTTTGTTACCATATTTCTACACTGGAATTTAGCCTGAATTACCGGTATTTGTTGTTAATGTTCTGTATGCATACCATAATGTTATGGTAACTGTACGTTTTCAATAAATGAACCTAGTATTTTATAGGTTGAAATAGACGCAAAATCTCATTTTTAGTCATTCAACTGGTAGTTTGATTTGCTCAAATAGAAATTGAGGCCTGCCTCTAATTCTGGCCTCCTTCCAATAAAGGCCTGGACCGCGATGCGCTTGAGTAGAATAAAGGCCCGGGCCTATATTAGAGGATTTACGGTATATTGTTTATCTGTGTTCTTCATGCCATGTTGGGAATTTTCATAATAGATTATATTTATAATACAATGCTAATCGACATAGCTTTTATCATTGTGTTGAATACTGATATAGTCTGATTTTTTTTTTTTTATATCCGAAGCCACATCAGTTTACAGAAGGTTATTTAAAACACTCGACTTGTGATATAAAGTAAGTTTGGAGCAAAAACAGGGTTTTAATTGTATAAATTGTTGTGTATTGCTGGTGTGCTAAGCTAACACGCTAGCTAGCCCTAAGATGCACCTGAATGGAATTTTGAATGGTAAAGCTCACTGAAATGTTTATTTTTTTCAAGGAGGACATTTGATACAGTTTCAAAGGTGGTGAAATCTGTGTGAATAGATAGTAGTCCATAATTAAAATGAAGACAAAAGAAAAGAATAATTGGAGCCCTAACCAGGCCAGAGAATGTGTGTGAATGTGTGCAAGGAAGACTGAAACTGAATGAGGCAGTTTCCACCACAAAACAATAGGGACAATACACTGAATGGATGCTTCGAAGATGACGATAAACATCAGTTAGCATTTTAGAGTCTCCTCAAAATAAAATCACATGACATGATTTTAAAAAAAACCCCAACATTTAATAAAACTCTAAAAAGTTTTAGACTTATATTAAATTTTGAAATATAACATGATCAGTTTTTTCCCCCAATAAGTTTATTGTCATTTTCTTGTTTTATAACCACAGAACAAGTACTCAAGCATACACCCTTTCACATACACACATTCAGTTTACACTTCTTAAAGAAAGAATTGCATAAGAAAGTAAATAATAATAATAATAATAATAATAAAATAAAAAACAAAATAAAAAATTAGAGATTAGAGAAAAAAAGATAAAAAAAACTGAAAAATAAATAAATAAACAAACAAAAAAAATAACAATAATAAGTAAATCAATAAAATAAATAAGTAAATAAAATAAATGAATTTGTTACACATTTACAATGTCTTTTCCGGTAAGGTCTACATTTCCATTATTCATGATATTTATGTATGGCTCCCATAAATGATCAAAGTCTTTCCTCTTGCCCTTAGCAATATACAGTAAGTTAGCCTTTCCAGTCCGATACAGTTTGATATCTCCTTTATCCACATTTTCATGGATGGAGCATCCGTACTCTTCCAGCATAAGGCAATAGCTCTTCTGGCTTGAAGGAGACCAAAGTCTACAAGCTTAATCCGTTTTGATGTTTGATGTATAAAGTCCAGTGGATATATTCCAAGAATATGAAGTTTTACATTCAAAAGAATTTTAATGTTAAACATTTCTGACACTCTTTCAAGAAGATTTGTATTTTTGGACATTCCCAGAGGCAATAATATAGTGTACCTTTGTCATCCAAGCATTTAGAACACACATCTGGAATATTAGCAGACATTTGATGAAGTTTGACAGGTGTTATATAGGTTCTCATTAACCATTTATATTGAAGTAGCTTGAACCTTGTATTTATTGTCTGTGTTTGTGCTTTAAGACATGCATCATTCCAGTCTGCCTCATCTATATCTTCCTGTATATCCATTTTCCAGGCATTTAATTTGTCCAATGTTGATTCCGTGCTATGTTTGACCAATAAATTATAGTACACAGATACGTGACCCTTACCTTCTAAATTCCCAAGGGTTATTTCTTCTAAATTTTTTTTTTTTTTGATGACATGAAACTTTTCAATTGTAAATACTCAATATTTAATATTTCTGGCATAGCTGATCAAAAGAAAGTAGAACCCCATCTTCATATAGATCCATGATTTTCTGAATGCCTCTTATATTCCATAACTTAAATCCTCCATCTTTATTTCCAGATACAAATTGTTCATTACCCCAAATTGGAGTAAATTGGGATAATCTTGGCATATTACCTATATGCTTATGTGCAGCATGCCAGATTGAAACAGTATTTTTAAGGAAAGGGTTTTTTGTGTTCTTCTTCAATGACTTAGTATCTGAAGAGTATAGATACATTTTTAATGGTATATCTGCGACGGATTCTTGTTCAATGCCTACCCAAGCTGGAGGTGCTGTTGTACAGAAATAGTTATATGCTGAAGTCAGTTGGGCAGCCATATAGTACCATCTAAAATTGGGAAGTTGAAGCCCTCCTCTTTCATAGGGCAGGTGTAATAGCTTAAGGCGTAGTCTAGCTTTTCTATCATTCCAAATAAACTGAGCAATTAGTTTGTTAAGTTTATCATAAAACATGTTTGGTAATGGCAATGGGAGTGTTTGAAAAAGGTATAAGAATTTTGGTAGAATAGACATCTTAATTATGTTAATTCGTCCAATGATGGATATTGGTAAATTTGACCATTTTTGCAATGCTTAAGCTGTTCTTTCCACCAAGGGATCATAATTTATTGAAGTTATTTCACTAAGGTCGGGAGTAATTTTGATACCTAAATACTTAAAGCCTTCTGTAGTTGTCATAAATTGGGTATTTATTATGGGACTATGTCTTTCTTCCTTATTAAGAGACAATAACTCTGATTTAGAGTTATTAATTTTATATCCATAAAATTCCCCCAAATTCGGGGACAATGGGCACCCTTGACGGGTGGATCGCTGTAGATTGAACGATCTAGAGATGGTGTTATTAGTTAATATCTCAACAGCTGGGTCCGTGTATAATAGCCAAATCCACTTAAGAAAAGTTTCACCTAATCCATCACCTTGGAAGAACATCAAAGAGATAGTCCCATTCTATTCTGTTGAATGCTTGGCACGCATCTACTGATAGCATTGCTGCGTCTTTTTTATTGTGTCTCTCGTGTAGTATATTTAAGACCCTTCTGATATTATGATAGCCATGTCTTTTTTGTACAAAACCTTGTTGATCATCAATATTTAATTGGGGGAGATATTTGTCTAATTTTCTAGCGAGTGCTTTACAAAGTATTTTTGTATCACATTCCATTAAACGAATTGGTCTGTATGACGAGCATTCAGTTGGGGGCTTATTTGGTTTTAATATTAAAGTTATTATAGCTAGTCTTAATGAATCTGGGAGCGTTCCAGTAATAAATGATTCCTCATACATGTCAAGTAATGGTCTTACAAGCAGTCTTTTAAACATTTTTGTAAAACTCTTGGAAGCCCATCTGATCCTGGTGCTTTACCACTGTTAATATCTCCTATAGCTTCGCTGAGATCTTCTATTGTTAATGGGCTGTCCAATGCTGCTTTCTCATCCTCTGATATAGTTTGAAATTGTAGCTGATCAATAAACCATTTCTGAACTGTTTTATTATTTGCTTTATATTCCGATTTATATAACTGTGTTGATAAAAGTCTCTAAAATGGTTATTTATCTCTATTGGGTCCATAGTCAAATTACCAGATTTCAGCTTTATAGAATTAATTGTTCTTTCAGACTGCATTTTATTTATCCTCCAGGCCAATAGCTTACCTGCTTTTTCCCCCTGATCATATGTTTGCTTAGTCCACATAAGGCTTTTAGCCACTTTGTCGGTTGTTAATTTATCATAGTTAGCTCTCATGACAAACAGGTTATTAATTTTTTTAGGATTATTATCAATACTAATTTCCATTTCAACTTTTTAAATTTGATCCTCTAGTATTTGTAATTCCTGATTATGTTTTTTGGCTTTAGCGCTTGAATAACTAATAATTGCTCCTCTTATGTAAGCCTTAAACTCTTCCCATCTAACACCAGCCGTAGTTTCATTCGTATTTAGTTCAAAATATTTATCAATACAGTTCTCCACAAATTAAGTAAATACTGGGTCTTGTAACAAATAAGTTTGCAACCTCCATCTAGGACAATGCTGAAATCTGCCCAAATGGATCTCCATAGATACTGCTGTATGATCATTAATTACTATACTGTTATACCAGCATTCTTTCACACTAAATAATAGCTCCATAGAAGTTATAAAATAGTCGATGCGTGAGTGAGTTTTATAAGAACTTGAATAGCAGGAGTATTCGCTTCTATTTGGGTTTAGCATTCTCCAAATTTCAATTAATCTTAGATCCTTCATATACTCAATTATTGTTTTTCTAGTTTGTATATGAGTTGTATCATTTTGGGTTGATCTGTCCAAAATGGGGTCGAGGGTACAGTTAAAATCTCCGCCGATAATATTTAATCCCTCCAGAGCAGACACAGATAAAAATAATTTCTCAAAAAATAATGGGCTGTCATTGTTTGGACCGTAAATATTTATAAGATTTAGCTTTTGTGTCAAAATACTCCCCTGAACAATAATAAATCTTCCAGAAGGGTCCTGAATGTTTTTGTAGCCTGAAATGGCAATGATCTATGAATGAGGATAACTACACCCCTTGAATGACTAGTGAAAGTTGTGTGAAATACTTGGCCTGGCCATCTTTTATTTAAGTAATGTATATCTGATGCAACCAAGTGTGATTCTTGTAGAAAGACTATTTTAGATTTGAGATATTTTATCCTATTCAATTCTTGTTTCAGTTTGGCCAATTTTCTCATTCCACGGACATTCCAACTTGTAATATCCAGACTGCTTGTTAGTTTTATTTTCTCCATAAGATGTCAGCATATTATAAAATATGAAATGGAAGAGAGAAGGAAAAGGAAAAAAAAAAGATGCAAGTGTAATCTCGCTTATAAATTCGAGGAGAGTTTTCTGACCCTCAGCGCCCTCTCGAATACCATAGAGCCGGAGGTTCTTCCTTCTGCCCCGGTTCTCCAAGTCATCAGTCTTCGATTCGAGATACATGATTCGTTTGATGGCGAGTATGGCCTGTGTTTTTTCCAGTGTCGTTTCTGTATCATGTGTGCGGCCTTCAGCCTCCTCGATACGCGCTGCATTAGAAGAAACTTTGCTTTCCAATGCGGCCATTGAGTTCACCATATCAGTCAGACAGGTATCAATGTTGTCCAATTTCGTTCTGATCTCTGCTCAAAATGATTTCAGTTTGTTTAAAACTTCGGATAAGCTATCCATGTTGTTAGCTTCCACCTCACTCGGTGAACTTGGCGAAGTTGTTTTTACGCTGATCTTGCGTGCTCGAGTAAAGATGTCACACTGTTTAGTTGCTGGAGTTTTTGACATACACAAAGATTGGCGGTATATATAAGGTTTTTTTTTTATATTAAATAATGCACGGTTTGCACGGCTTCCCCCGATATTTCATAAAATACATTTCTAATAACTTTACAAAACTTTGAACTATTTTTCTTTAAAAACTTTAATCATTTTTAATGATTTATCGAAAATTAAACCTTTTTAAATTTAATTCTAGACCCGATGGAAGACATTAAGGAGGAAGAAGAACTGAGTGAAGTGGAGGAGAAACATGTAAAAACTGAAGAAAAATATTTTAGTTGCTCACAGACAGAAAGTAAACTAGTACTGAGAAGAGCCGACCAGAATTTCACTTGCCCTCAGTGTGGAAAAAGATTCAAATACAAACAAAATCTTAGACGTCACATGAAAATTCACACTGGAGAGAAGCTGCACACATGTGATCAGTGTGGGAAGAGTTTCACACTAAAACAAACCCTTAATATTCACATGAAAATCCACACTGGAGAGAAGCCACACACATGTGATCAGTGTGGGAAGAGTTTCACACAAAAAGGACAGCTTAAGATACACATTGAAATCCACACCGGAAAGAAGCCACATACATGTGATCAGTGTGGGAAGAGTTTTGCACGAAAAGAACAGCTTGAGATACATATGAGATTCCACACTGGAGAGAAGCCGCACACATGTGATCAATGTGGAAAGAGTTTTACAGTAAAACACGAGCTTAAGAACCACATGAAAAACCACACCGGAGAGAAACCGCACACATGTGCTCAGTGCGAGAAGAGTTTTACACTAAAACAACAGCTTAAGAGACACATGCAAATCCACACCGGAGAGAAACCACACGCATGTGATCAATGCGGGAAGAGTTTTGCACGAAAAGAACAGCTTGAGATACATATGAGATCCCACACCGGAGAGAAACTGCACACATGTGCTCAGTGCTGGAAGAGTTTTACACTAAAACAACAGCTTAAGAGACACATGCAAATCCACACCGGAGAGAAGCCACACACATGTGATCAGTGCGGGAAGAGTTTTGCACGAAAAGAACATCTTAAGAGACACATTGAAATCCACACCAGAGAGAAACCGCACACATGTGATCAGTGCGGGAATAGTTTCAGAAGTGTACGGGCATTGAAATTACACACGTGTACTCATTCTGGAGAATCAAAGCACAAGAATGTTCATACAAAGAGAAAGCCTTACACATGTTCTGCATGTGACAAAAGTTTTACACGATTGAGGGATTTTAAATTACACCAGAAAACACATACCAGTGCGAAGGCAATGTGAAAAGACCTTTGCTATTGCTGAGAAATGTCTCCAGAGAATTGACACTGGAGAAAAACCTTTCAAGTGTTCACACTGAAGTTCTGTCCGTTAGGACAAATGAAAACACATAAGAGCATCCACACTGAAGAGAATCCATTTCACTGTCCTTAATGTCATAATATCTGAAATCATAGTTCCTGTTCAGATCCAGAACTTTTAAAGTTCAAAACTGCATTGTAAAACAAGTGCACTGTACGTCCGGCTGATTGTACCTTATCTTATCTATGCATCATCTTTTTATTATTTTATTAACTGTTTAAGTTTCCTTTGTTCATTGTTGTTTTCTCTATCATTTTATTCTTTTAGTTTTATTTACAACTGTATATTTCCCTTTCTTATGCATCTGTCACCATTTTATTTTTATCTTTTAAATTCTCTTTACATCTGTTTTAATAATCCTTGTTTTTATTTTTAATTCTTACACATGGTATTCTTATGTCTTATGTAAAGCACTTTGAATTGCCATTGTGCTACACAAATAAACTTGCCTTGCCTTGCCTTTTAAGTCAATAAAGAGAGAAATATCTCATTCTTTCACTTTTATTTAGTTTCAAATTTGTTCACCAAGTAATCATTAGCTAAACTTCTTACACATTTTATCAACAGCTTTTTACTGTGGGGTCAAGTCACCTTTATTTATATAGCGCTTTTAGAATGGCAAACTTCATGTGCACTTTCGGTCTTGTGGACTTACAATGGCCGTTGCATGCGTGTGTCCGTTAAGTCCACAAGAACGCATGGTGTCCCATTTGTCATTTTAGATCTCAGAAGGGTGCTCGCGAGTGCCCCCTTTGCAGTCGATATGCGCCCTCGATGCGCACTTCTGCCGAGCCCACACTGGTGCGGGTTAAGCCTTGTTTATACTTTCCCATGGCTCCGCAGCTCGAGCCTCGGCTGACTGCGTGCAGGTGACAATATTTATTTTAGTACACTTCACCAAAAACCACACTACAAAAGAATTGTGTAAAACTCAGTAAACCTTGATATTATTACTTGTGACATGAGAACAAGATGTATGTACACATGTATACAACTAACGTTAAATTAATCTTAAAAATTTCCTAATTTCACTAGACATTTTCATTCATCATAAATAGGCATGTGCCGGTATCAAGTTTTCATGTTGCGATTAATTGCTGAAGCTTTTATCACGGTATACGGTATTATCACGATATTGAAATTCATTGCAAAAAAAGTGTTGTCATACTATAACAGGTTTAATAACTTTCTTATAACAAAAGAACTGAACATTTAAATACAATAAAGAAATACACAAAAATGTATAAAGTAAACATAATTTAAACAGATTAAAGTGCTAAATAATTATAGCTAAATGAACAATAGGTAACACTTTACAATAAGGTCTCACTAGTTAATACATTAACATTAACTAACAGTTGCTTTTTTTTAAGTATACGTTATCAAAGAATAATAACTTCTGTATAAATGTAGCTATTCGCTTTTGTTAATGTTAGCTCAGGTCCATTAAATAATACAGTTACAACTTTTGATTTTAATAATGTGTTATTAAATGGTGAAATTTACATTTAACTAAGATTAATAAATGCTTTAGAAGTATTTTTCATTGTCAGTTTTTAATGAATGAACTAATGTTAAATAATAGAGCCTTATTGTAAAGTGTGTGACTCAACAACAAAAAATCAGAACATATTCAAACAATTTCTAGGGCATGTAGTCCAGATTAAAATATAGCCTTAAGTCTTTAAGTATTAAAGTATTTGGTTTTGTGATGAGCACCATAGCGAATACAGAAAATGGTTTTGTTTACGAGGGTTACCGGGGTTTCTGCTGTTCCGTCAGCGCCCTCTGCTGTCAGAGAGTGAATGTGCACTTCAGCGCCTCCTTCACGCGGTCCGCCATGTGCTCATGCACGTTGAGTTTGTTTACATCAGTGCGTGTTCCTCTTTGACATGTTGTTCATTTTAAACGGTTGATGGGTAAAGTATTGTTAAAATGCATTCTAAGAAATCAAAATAATATGTAATAAATAATTATTTACAGTATTTTTAAGTGCCCACGGTAACAATATCGTGCATGTTCATTATTGTGATATATCGTATTACCGTGTACCGGCACATGTCTAATCATAAACATGGATCTTTATTTTCAATAAAAGGGCTTATTTATAAGCAACTGATTTGTGAAAACTGTGTGCTGGTGTGGTGAGACGTCATGCTCGACTAGATTCGTCTCGAACTCGTGCATCTTGCGAAGCCGTACGAAAAGTTACAAAAAATGCGTTGCACACCGCCATGCGAAATGGGGTCACGTGCACTCAACGCGCACTACGTGTCGAGTATAAATAAGGCTTTACACAGCGGACTTCTCCTAATGGCAGTCAAAGCGGCATTATGTCATGAAAACGAAAGGGCCAAGATGGTGCTCTGACAAGACCATAGACCAGGCATTCTCAACCCTGGTCCTCGAGGGCCACTGTCCTGCAGAGTTTAGCTCCAACCCTAATTAAACACACCTGAACCAGCTAATTAAACTCTTCAGGATTACAGGCAGGTGAGTTTGTCCAAGGTTGGAGCTAAACTTTGCAGGACAGTGGCCCTCGAAGACCAGGGTTGAGAACCCCTGCCATAGACAGTAAAAGAAATGGACACAGCGACCCCATAGACTTCAATGGTGAAAAGTGAAGTCAATTAGAAGCACTCACTTCCTGATGGCTGAGTGTACTGCGCAGCCTCAGACTGAGCTTGACGAAGTAGATGTGACGTGAGCAACCTGTCTGACAGTTTTAAGTCTTCTAGTAGTTGTGCAAAGTGAAATCTGAATCATGCTGTTGAAATATTTTGTCCTGTTGCTTTTGGCTCTCTATGGGCTTTTCCCCATGCTTCTCCCTTGACTTTATCGGACTTTATGTCTCCGCGTCCCCCCGATTGTCTCAAAGACAGTAAAAGATTGCCTGCGAGCTTCTCCTCCTGTCTACACGGGTCTATGCAGTAATTTCTACTGTGCGCCGAGAGTAGCGTGGTTTTTTACAAAAACGGCTTCTACAGGGCGATAGTGTAAGATACAAGGTAATGGAGCCTTTTATACATTGTCGTGTTTCTTTAGAAATAAACAATGGACAAATGGAGTCTTTAAATGCCTCAGATGTAAAGTTATTCGCTGTCAAAGTGACGGCTTTTTATTAGTAGTGCAGTAATAGAGGCCCTCCAGTTATATTTAAGTGCATATGTGACTGCAGCAATGAATAGAAGAATAGAATCCTTGCACAGTTCAAAGAACTCTTGCACCTAATTCGATCTGAAACCTTGGAAAGAATGGTTGGGGAGAATGCATGAGAAATCACGAGCATGAAAGAGACAATCACTGAAAACATGAAACAGATAGCCAACGACCGCTGTTGAGTCTGTGATTGCTGAAGTTAATGATGTCAAAACTCAGCTTGCAAACACCAGTAATACCGGTATCACTGGCGAGGCTTTTTAAATCACCCTCTAAACCGTAAGCATAGTGTGCACAACAGTGGATCTGCACCGTTATGTATGCCATAGCAGCCGTGCACATTATACTTTCGGTTTAGAATTAGCACCAGTTCGGGGGCGAATTGCTTGAATGGTGTGTTCAATATTATTCTTAATCAAAAACACAACAACAAAACAGTACAATGACAAACTCACTTAAATAAGTGCTTTTACATTTCCCTTTGAAACCAAATCTTATGCGATCATCTGTCAGCTCCTCACTCTCGTGATGAATGAAATCTGACTCCTGCTGCTGATGTGCTGCGACTCTCGTTCAGCTCATGCTGTATTAAGCAGACACATTCAGTTTTTAATTGTAGTAAAAAGACGGGCGGTGCCACGGTGGACAAAATAATTAACTGCTGTGGCTGAACACTGGTAACACTGGCAACAAAAGACTACCACGGCAAGCATATACAGAACAAGAGACACTGAAAGCCACAAAGGCTACGTTCAGACTGTAGGCCTTAAAGGGATAGTTCACCCAAAAATTAAAATTGTCATAATTTACTCACCCTCAAGTTGTTCCAAACCTGTATGAGTTTCTTTGTTCTGCTGAACATAGTATTTTTTCCCCTACTATGGTAGTCAATACGCCTTATTCAGCCGGCCGCCATTTTGAATCCAGAACGAGGCTGTGAGGGATAGAGCATTCGCAATGGCGTACTGTTGTGTACCGGATTGTCGGTCGTTCAGCCGTCAAAATAAAGAAAACACATCTTTTCACAAATTCCCACAGGACAAAGACCTTCGGAAAACATGGATTATTAAAATCAGACGTGACATTGGACCTAATTTTCAGGTAAGATTAAGTTACTGAATTGTTTATATAATATCAGTTCAGCATATTAGCCTGTTGGCTAACTTAATCGCTAATTTCTGTTTACCTTAAGTTAAACACTAATACATTGCTAGTTGCTACAACATTATATTTTACAACAACTAAGTGCAAATATCTCCTATTCGTATAGATTACAAAAAACACAAGAGTGTGTTCCAAGCATTTTTCTCCGGAAAGTTTTTCAAGAACATTGACTGGGATCAGGAAGCTAAAAGACGGTTCAGTCCCGTCAGTGTTTACCTGGACTCGACATTCGCGTGAAAGGACATCCATGCGATCGTAAGTAGATAAGATATGTTTTACAAAGATATTATATAGCAACAGTTGTTTAATAATTTGTTAAAAGACTATTTAGTTACAATCGTTATTGCTGTTCATGCCTTTTATGGGATTAAGATAAACATTAAACATTATTATAAACATTATTTACGATTTAATCAATCATTTAAACAATGTGACAGCTTAGCCTATTGTGTACGTTACCCATTGTCAGAGGTAAAATCTCATAATCATGTACAAGATGTTATTATTTTGTTAGGAATCAATCCTGCTTCTTTTTCTGTTCGGCTCTAGACAAGGAAAATGTAATTTAGAGGAAGAACGTGAGGAAGATGAAAGGTAAGCAGAAATAGGGAAACTGAGTGAATTGCTACTAAGTGGTTTTAACATGTAAATTGCATTTCTTTGATCAGTTTTGTGTCAGTAAACGTGGTATATAAGCAGTATATTTCAAATAAAACAATTAAGTTATGCTATATTGATATTGACAAGGCTTAAACCTAGTCTCAGGCTAAAATGCATGTTTGAGCTGTTTTAGCTGAAATCAAGATGCACAGCAGTAATGTTTTTTCTAAGGCACGTTTATAAAACATAGTTAAATGTCCTAATTTAACTACGGTTTAATTTAAACCCTGGCTGTGAAACCAGGCCATTATATTTACGGGTCTTAATGTTAATGTTCTCTTCTGTTCTCTGCAGTTCTACTAATTATGGACCAAGCAATGAAGAATGGTGAGTACAAATTTATCCTAGAAAGACAAATATAGTCTAGATCATTAGATTTAACTTTCATCTCTCTCTCTCTCTCTCTCTCTCTCTCTCTCTCTCTCTCTCTCTCTCTCTCTCTCACACACAGTCATGCTACAGAGATCCCTCATCCTGATCACGACTACTCTGTGGAGTCCATGACTTCTGAGGAGCAACTTTTGGCGGCACGGGAGGAAATTTCTCGTTTATCTGCTGAAAATGAAATGCTCAAAAGCCAACAGTTTGGTATACAAAATGTTCAGCACAATCAAAAACTCGTCCAGTTTTACACAGGATTCCCTGACTATGAAACTTTGAAAACTGTTTTCTTGGCTCTACAGCCCACAGCAGAGAGCATGGCCTCATGGGCTCAAGTGCAAAGAATTAGTGCAAACAACCAACATACACTGAGGCTGGGATTCCAAGCACAACATCTCTCACTGTTTAATCAGTTTTTCATGTTTCTTTGCCGCATTAGACAGGGCCTTCTTGAACAAGACCTTGCTGTTCGTTTCAATGTTTCACAAAGTACAGTTAGTCGAACCTGTGTTACGTGGGCAAATTATTTGTATTTCATGTTGGGGAGTCTGCCAATATGGCCTAGTAGAGCTGCAGTTAATGAGCTAATGCCGGAACATTTTAAGTCTCTCTATCCCAAAACCAGAGTCATCTTAGACTGTACTGAAATCCGAGTCCAAACAGCCAGCTCAAAGGTACTGAACTCCGAAACATATTCACACTACAAAGGCACAACAACACTCAAGTCACTGGTTGGAATTTCACCTGATGGAAGCATGACTTTTGTTAGCAGTCTTTACCCTGGATGCATTTCTGATAAAGAGATAACCAAGTCATCTGGCATTCTAGATCTTCTGCAAGAGGGTGATGCAGTGATGGTGGACAAAGGGTTTATAATCAAAGACCTACTGGATGAAATTCATGCCACACTAGTTATTCCACCTTTTCTTGGCCCAAGTGGGCAGTTTAACAATGAGGAACTTGCACGCACACAAAACATCGCTCGCTTGAGAATCCACATTGAACGGGCCATCCGACGAATTAAGGAATTTCACATTTTTGATCGGGTGATTCCTCTGTCATTGGCTGGTTCTGTAAATCAGCTCTGGACAGTGTGTGCTATACTCACTAATTTTCATGGTCCATTGTTTTGAATGAACATTTTAAGGCAGGGATGGGCAACTCCAGTCCTGGAGGGCCACTGTCCTGCACAGTTTAGCTTGAGCCCTGATAAAAATCTCTAGTAATCCTGAAAACATCGATTGCCTTGTTAATGTGTGTTTAATTAGGGTTGGAGCTAAACTCTGCAGACAGTGCACATGGATTCAAATTATTTATTTTTTTGACTAGACTGTGTATGTAAAAAAAAAAAAAAAAAATGTTCACCTCCTTTTAAATTTTCTTTAGTGCCATGCACATTTTTTTTTAGAATTCTTAAAGAGATAGTTCACCCAAAAATAAAAATTCTGTCATTATTTACTCACCCTCATGTTGTTCCAAACCTGTATGAGTTTCTTTCTTCTGCAGAACACAAAATAATATATTCTGAAGAATATAGGTAACCAAACAGTTGATGGACCCCATTGACTATTTTTTTTTCTTACTATGGATGTCAATGGGGACCATCACATGTTTAGTTACCTATATTCTTCAGAATATATTATTTTGTGTTCTGCAGAAGAAAGAAACTCATACAGGTTTGGAACAACATGAGGGTGAGTAAATAATGACAGAATTTTCACTTTTGGGTGAACTATCCCTGTACGTTTACATAAAGAATACACATTTCAACTGAGTATGTTTACCTTTCATTTATTTTTTTTCCCTTTGTAAAGACATTTCTCTATGGACATTTTTGCATTAAAGAATTATATAAAATCATATTAAATAATATTGAAATAGAAAATATAAATATTTTAAAACAATAAAAAACATTTCTGCATTCTACTTGACGGTTTCATTTTTTGATCACATTTACACTGTAAAGATTTAAACATTTACACACTAAGTAAAAAAAATTGTTTAACAGACAGAAGTTACTGGCATAAGGTGAGTATTTAGCAAAGAATACAATATAATTTACATTAAAAGGGATTGTTCAGGTTGTTTTGATTCTGTTTACACTCTCTTGTTGCACAAAGCAGGTAAGAAACAGCTGAAAAAGAAAAAATCAAGTTTACCCTTCATCTCCTCCCATTCATCTCTGTTGAAATAGATGCGTTCAATGTGGTTATCATTTTTACATTTGACAAAAAAATCACACCATGTAAACCCACTAATCCCCATTTGTCCAACAACTTGATAGTAGTATTCGTGGGTCTTTTTTAAAGTGTAGTTCCCTGCTGAATTTCTCAAATATGAGCAGTCTTTGAAACTGTCTTTGTTTGGGCATTTGATCTCAAGAAGTCCATGGACTGGATCTGCTGTCAGGTCAACTACTTTCCTGTCAGGAGAGGCTCCTAGGTGTGGGGCATGATGATTAATAATTAAGCCACAAGGGAACAGATTGTTGCCAGTAAGTTTTTCATATTCTGCAGCAGCAACAGGTTCAAGTTGTATGCCTCTTTTCATTGCTTTTGTTTGAACTGTTTGTTTACCAGTCATGTTAGCAGCTAACTTTTCAAAGTCTTTAACTCTAGAACAGACTTGCTTGAAAGATGTTGATGTAATCCTCTCTGCACGTAGTCGATGCCAAGTGGTGCTGCTTTGGTCCCTGGTTCCACTTTCCAGATGTAGTGATTCCTCTGGTGTAATTATCAAACCACTATAGAAATCATGTTCTCTCTGGTTTAAAACAGTTGTGTATGAGAGTGGTTGTGGAGGCAGAGGCAGTGAAGGATGCTCTTCAAAGGACGCTGTCTGCTGGGGTAACTGGTAGGTTAAAACAGACCCTAAAGGTAGCTCACCAAATGCTGTGGAGACCCGTTCTTTCTGTTGCTTTCCAGCTGTTAATAATTGTAACATGTGGCTTCTGCTTCCTAATGCTTTTAGGTTTTCCCTCAGGTTATCTTCAAATTCACTACAGGGCAATGGAAGAGGAACTGGGCAATAAACATTTGGGAGAATTCCAGCACTCGTCCGGTTAACTCTTAGGGGATTTGCATTTGGTGGTTTTACTTTGGAAACTGATACTCTGCTGATTGACTTTGGCTTTAGTCCTAATGCTCTTGATGGCACATGCCATGTTTGAGGCAATGAGGTTTTACTTGTTCTGGGCGGTACAGATTTGTGCCCCATTTTTAGGTAGTGAACCAGTGTGTACAGTAGTCCCAGTAGGTGGTTGCAGTGCCCCAATCCTGCTTTACAAGTGCAGTGGGTGTCTTGGATATATGGGCTTTCGGAAGACAGATCCACCTGCAAAAAAAAAAAAAAAACAGTAAAAAACATTGTTAGTAACAAAGTCAGTATTAGCACTGAAGGGATGGATTCTTGAATCCACCCCTTCAGTACATTTCAGGACTTGCCAAATATCAGAGTTTTTCAGAGTAATGACTTAGGTTATTAATACAATTATTATGTCACTAACCCATGAACATTTCCTGTTTGTTTTCCAAACAACAGTTGGAGGCACGCAGTTCTATTAACATGACTATCATAACGTTACTATCAAATGTGTGGAGCTTTTTTATCATTTTAATGTAGAAGTTAAAATAGTAAAACAGGAAATGCCAGCCTGTTGCTACTGTTTACATCCCTGGTAATGGTTTACAATTTACATTACACTGTATGTGTTTGTTTAAATGTATACAAGTACATGCATTTATATTAGTAAAAATAAGTGTGGGGGGAAAAAACAGTTCAGCTGATAGTTTGTGTTTTGGAGTATGGTAGCTGGTTCAAGTTTAACCAGTTTTTTTTCCACTAACTTACTTATAATACTTGTAAAAACCACATTGGAACAACCACATATCCATATCAATAACCTATATTAATATCAACTGTACACTCGACTCTGCAATGACTCGTCATACCCGAAAAACCTGGTATTTAGGCACGGACCAACACAAAAGGTCAAAAAAACGAACTAAAACTTTGAACTTCATATGACCCATCCTGAACATGGAGGGTGCAGAACATTGCAAATAAACTTAATATAACCCATCCTGAACTTGGAGGGTGCAGAACATTGCAAACAACAATACAGAATACCTTCATGGTGTAAGGCACCTCGTTCTTTCGCATCGAGCGAAAGGACCGGGCCCTAACACTAGATCCTGCTTCATTTCTCTTCACTGTAAACCACATGCATCACATACATCAAATACTACCGTTAACTGTTTATAAACGTGCTAATATTGTCATCACGTATACAATCGCTACATACTTTCAGCATAATTTTAAATCCCGTCAGACAATATTTACGTTAGCTCTGTTAGCTCCGTCAGCTCGCTAAGTGTACAAGAAAGCCAAAAAAGTAGATTTTACCTTCAACATCGTGGATATACCCCTCAATCCAATTGCTGTATCCCTTCAGGAGGATGGACCTAGGAATTTTTGAGTCTTTGTCTGCCCATGACTCCACTAGGTTGATCGTAAGAGGAGGAAGAAACGTTAAATTGCTAGTCCACACGGCCATGTCCTGTTGTTGATATTTCCGGTTTCCCCTCACAGCCTCGTTCTGGATTCAAAATGGCGGCCGGCTGAATAAGGCGTATGGTTGCTCTATCTGCATGGTTACAAACATTCTTCAAAATATCTTCTTTTGTGTTCAGCAGAACAAAGAAACTCATACAGGTTTTGAACAACTTGAGGGTGAGTAAATGATGACACAATTTTCATTTTTGGGTGAACTATCCCTTTAATGCTCAATTCTGATTTATTGCCAGATCCAATTTTATTTTGTTTGTTTGTTTTTTTTTGTTTGTTTTTTTGACTGACTGTTCACATTATTTTAAAAATGTGGCCCATATGAACTGGACCATGGCCTGACAGTGACCTGTATGTGCAAAAGAGTAAAATGACGTCACTGTCGTGCGGAAGTAAACATGGAGGTCACTGAGTTTAGCGCTAGCATCTGCAGTTTTGTGAATTGTGACGATGATCACTCTAGAATGCATGAATTCCAATCTGACTGTCCATACTGAGGTCCCATGAAAAAATCTGGCCTATAACGGAATTGGACCACATATGAAAGTGGACCGAATCCAAACTGCAAAAGAGTAAATTACATGTTACTTGGGCTTTTCGGATTTGGCTCACTTTGGTCTGCAGTCTGAACGTAGCCAAAATGCTGTACAGTACAGGACTCTAGGGCACACTGTTTTTTTTTTAAACCCGAAATGGCATATTACTCTGCTAAAACAGTCTGTGTGCTCAGTTTCAATTGTTTTCTTCCTTTTCAGGTATTGATATTTAGTGAGTACGCTTGAGGAGATAAAGGACAGGCTGACTATGCTGGAGAGAACAGTGAATATCTAGATCAAGCACAAAAGACGTCACGCTGCCTGTTGATATCATACTACCCTTCCAAATCTACCAGGACGTGGATATTATCTTGGAGCAAAAAATGAATGATCTTCAATGTCGGAAAGATTTGGTATGTCAACAGTAGCTCTTCGCAAGACTGTTAATACTTTCAACTAGCATTGACCGAGCCTCTGGCTCTAACGTACACCAGTGTTTCCCCTACCATTGTTTTGTGCTTCCAGTGTTTCCCCTACCACAGAATGACAAAAATTATTAAGGGAATGCAACATTTCACCGTCCAATGGTCATGCCTTAACTGCAATTTCAAGTAGGGCCTATTGCATTCAAATTGCATTCTTCTCATGGGCCATTTAATCATTTTTGACATTTCAGGTTGAGTTAAATCTCTTTTTTCGCCCATTTTATCTGTAAAAGAAAACATGCCTAATAATTCTGCACACCTGAATATGGTGTTTTTCATTTCCATCCTTCATGAACAATTATATTTTGCTTATAAATGAATAAATACAAAATTAATAGTAGTTATTAAGATTAATGTGGTTAGAATTGGTAAAATGTGCCTGGAAAAAAATATGATCAGAAATTGACGTGCCTAATAATGCTGCACACACTGTTTAAAAAATGTTTGTCCTGAACCTATTTTTTTTACCAATGCAAATCACTTTTTAATTTTTGTATATTTCCCTTCCTGTTAGACTGAATAATGAACTTTATCACAATATGCACATTTTTTGAGAAGGACCTGTATAGGAATTTTGGGTTTTCATGAGCTGTATGCCAAAATCATCAGTATTAAAACAATAAAAGACCTGAAATATTTCAGTTGGTGTGCAATGAATCTAAAATATATGAAAGTTTAATTTTTATCATTACATTATGGAAAATAATGAACTTTATCACAAAATGCTAATTTTTTGAGAAGGACCTGTATAGGAACAATTGGTGGGTGTAATGTCCAACTAGGACAATACTAGCTACATTGATTGGCCATTCTTTAGCCACTCAATTGAACTGGAGTGGCTCAAACCAGAAGAGACCTTTTCAGAACCTGAGGCTAAGGAGGGTTGTAACAGGTAAGCCAGCATGCGGTATTAGAAATGGCATATATAAATTACTTAACAGGGTGCTCCCTGGTCTGGGAGATCTACAAATTTAAAAAGCCCTGCTTTAGCACACCAAAACACATTTTCAGATGTCAAAGTAATGTTTTTGTTGTTGTTTTATTTGTATTATTTTTATGTATAGATAACGTTGTTCCTTTCAGAGTGTTAAATTTGCTGTAACATGAATAGAATTTTTTCTATTTTGCATTTAATAAATCCATTAATATGAAATCCCTTTGACTACTGTACATTTTTGACTATAAAGACATTAATAGTAATGTGGTGACTGCATCCATTTCAGATGTATAGAATAAAAGTATATGAAACAGTATTGTTGTAGATTAATAGTGTGGGCCCTGTGCGGGCTTCCTGGGGGCTAAGTGAGGGCTGCCTGCTGGGGGCCCTTAGGATAGCCCTAAGTAGGCCCGTAAAGGGCCCGTGCAGGCTTGTTTTCAGGGTGTGTCCCATCGGGTAATCAAAAAATTCTATACACTTGCAGTTTTCATGCCGACTTAAACACTTGGGCCAAATACAGATACGTTACGTACTAGTCTATATGTCAAGTGCAAAGCAAGGCTGAATCCGACAACCATTTGTAGTGGTGTCTGAAACCATAGTGAGCACGGGTGAACCGAGGACTTGTGTAAGTTTATGTAATGTCAATGTAAGTTTATTTAATCCCTGTAAACATCCACGTTTGCACCACAGTGGCTGTATTGAGTGCTTTTGCAAAACGTAAATGTACTTATCCAAGATGATGATGCTTTTAATATTGTTATTATTATACTAAGTTATGATTACAAATTACTTTATATGAATGTGTTTTAATGTATTTCGCTCGGGAAAGCGAACGGCTTTTTGAAGCAGGTCGGCGGAGCGCGCATGTAAGTTTTGAACATATTCTTTAGTCCTGTTGCACGACTCTAGTAGTTTGATTGTCCTACTAATATTTTATTTCGTTGTGTGGGATTTTTAGCCTTGTATTACTGCCATAGCCAATTGCAATATTGCATTTGAATAAGATAATCTGACGTTGTTATTACCGAGACAGCTTTGCACTTAAGTTGCCTAGATCCAGGCATAAATTGGTTTTGATTTAAAGACATTCACGGCCTATCATCTGCGCGTTGAACTGCAATTATCAGAGGCAGCTGATCTCACTCAGCAACGAATAAGTTCTATTTAACGAACGTTCCATAGCTGGCGCGGAAGCGTCAGCGGAAGCGTTCAGCTCGCGTTTCAGCCTCCGCGTGTGAAGACCGACGCGGGTAAAGACATCTGTATTCGACTCTTCCTCTGCGCGACTCCTCCGAGGCAGGGACTCCGATAAGGCACCCAGTTATCTCCTTCTTCTCCCTTCATCTTTCTTTCCTTCCTCTCTCTAACCATGTGCGTCAACTCCATCCCCGTTATCTCGCAACCACGACCCACTATTACACGTAGACGTAGACGGCACCGTAACACTGCTAATCTACTTCCTGTTCCCTTCTCCTCTAATGCCTCTCCGTCTCTTTCTTTTTCTGTGGGGCTATGGAATTGTCAGTCAGCTGTCAATAAAGCTGACTTCATTCCTGCCTTTGCCACTCAATCCACCCTCAAAATCCTGGCCTTGACTGAGACCTGGATCCGTCCAGAAGACTCAGCAACACCTGCTGCTCTCTCTAATAACTTCTCTTTCTCCCACACCCCTCGCAAGACTGGGAGGGGTGGGGGCACGGGTCTTCTCATTTCTAACAATTGGAAATACTCATCTCACACAGCTCTTTGCAAAAACAACACATTCGAATATCATGCTATAACGCTTTCAACTCCCACTAAAATACATATTGTAGTCATTTACCGCCCCCCAGGTCCACTGACCACCTTTGTTGATGAGCTGGATGTTCTGCTGTCCTCATTTCCAGAGGATGGCTGCCCACTCATAGTACTCGGCGACTTCAACATTCACCTAGACAAATCTTATGCTTCAGATTTCCACTCCCTCCTAGCTTCATTCGACCTCAAACGCCTCATCACGTCACATACCCACAAATCTGGTAACCAGCTGGACCTCATTTACACACGCAACTGCTCTACAGACAATATCTTGGTCAAACCTCTACACATCTCAGATCACTTTTTCATCACATTTAATCTCCAACTCACTACTCACACACCACCAGCTCCTCCACCTTTCAGACGAAACCTGCGCTCACTCTCTCCTTCTCATCTTTCCTCTGCTGTCTCTTCCTCCCTTCCCTCATCCACACAATTCTCTTCTATGGATGTTAACACTGCAACTGACACTCTATGCTCCACCTTAACTTCATGTCTAGACAATATCTGCCCTCTTTCTTTTAGGCCAGCACGAGCTACTCCCTCTAACGCTTGGTTATCTGATGTTATTCGTGAACATCGGACGACACTCAGGGCAGCAGAGAGGAAATGGCATAAATCAAATCACCCATCAAATCTAGCTAAGTATCAGTCTTTGCTCTCATCCTTCTCGAATGAAGTACACGCAGCTAAATATTCTTATTTCCAAAACAAAATCACCAGCACCACAAACTCACGCACACTATTCAGAACATTCAACTCTCTGCTCTGTCCTCCTCCTCCACCCCCCACCACCTCCCTATCTCCAGATGACTTTGCACAATTCTTCACAAACAAAACAACAACTATCAGCAATCAGTTCTCACCCCCACACACTGTGGATTTTAGATCAGCCACTTCCACGACCGAACATACTCTCTCCTCATTTTCCACACTCACTGAGGCCGAAGTATCTAAACTTCTCCTCTCCAGCCATCCCACCACCTGTCCTCTCGATCCCATTCCCTCACACCTCCTTCAAGCCATCTCTCCTACTCTCCTTCCTGCACTCACACACATCATCAACACATCGCTCTGCACTGGCACTTTCCCTACCACTTTCAAGCAGGCTCGGGTAACTCCACTGCTTAAGAAACCCACTTTTAACGCATCACTCATAGATAACTACAGACCTGTCTCTCTCCTGCCATTCATAGCAAAAACTCTTGAACGAGTTGTTTTCAACCAGGTTTCATCCTTCCTCTCACAGAACAACCAGCTGGACTCGAACCAATCCGGTTTCAAAAGGGGCCACTCCACAGAGACTGCATTACTGTCGGTCACCGAAGCCCTGCGGATAGCTAAAGCTGAGTCCAAATCATCAGTCCTTGTCCTCCTTGATCTATCTGCTGCCTTTCTCATATCACTGCTATGCGGATGACACTCAGCTCTACCTTTCATTCCAACCAGACGACCCCACAGTAGCTGCACGAATCTCCGGCTGTCTGGCTGACATCTCTGCATGGATGAGTAAAAATCACCTACAGCTCAACCTGGCAAAGACTGAGTTCCTCATCTTTCCCGCCAGTCCCACTATGCAACATGACTTCACCATCCAGCTAGGTACATCCCTGATCTCCCCTTCAAAATCAGTCAGAAATCTTGGAGTTACATTTGATGACCAGTTGTCCTTCAGAGATCACATTGCTAAGACAGCTCGCTCATGCAGGTTTGCGCTCTACAACATCAGGAAGATCAGACCGTTCCTAACAGAACACGCAACACAGCTTCTTGTCCAGGCCCTGGTTATTTCTAGACTTGACTACTGCAACGCGCTTCTGGCTGGACTCCCCTCTTGTGCGATCCAAACACTTCGAATGATCCAGAATGCAGCGGCACGTCTGGTCTTCAACGAGCCCAAAAGGACCCACGTCACACCACTCTTCATCTCTCTGCACGGGCTACCACTCGCTGCTCGCATCAAGTTTAAGTCGCTGACGCTTGCCTACAGAGCCACCACGCACTCAGCTCCTGCATACTTTGACTCGATTCTACGTCGCCACACCCCCACCAGAAGCCTTCGTTCAGCTAAGGAGCGAAGGCTTGTGGTACCATCACAGAGAGGCAAAAAATCCCTCTCCAGAACATTCTCATTCAACGTTCCCAGCTGGTGGAATGATCTGCCCACCGCCATCCGAAATGCGGATTCATTGACAACATTCAAAAGTCAACTAAAAACTCATCTCTTCCGTGAGCACTTAACCTCCTAAAAAAAAAAAAAAAAAAAAAACTTTCCTTTCCTCTTTTCCTCCTCTTTCCCTCCCTACTCTAGCCTGTGCTACACTGAGAAATGTACACGGACCAAGTATTTCAGGCA
Organism: Gobio occitaniae; assembly: GCA_033150135.1. Taxonomy (NCBI): domain Eukaryota; kingdom Metazoa; phylum Chordata; class Actinopteri; order Cypriniformes; family Gobionidae; genus Gobio; species Gobio occitaniae. Next base: position 168,190 of record JARQWZ010001825.1, read on the forward strand.
CTTGTTGCGCTCACTCGACTCTTCACGACCAATCGCTTATTGTACCCCCAAGTTGTAAGTCGCTTTGGATAAAAGCGTCTGCTAAATGCATAAATGTAAATGTAAATGTAAATTTTCATCCGCCGGGATGATAGAAATGACGTCATTACGTGATGACGTAAAATAACTGATGAACCGGTTTTTTGAACCGGATCATTGAAACGAACTGTCCGAAAGAACCAGTTCGCGGAAAAGAACCGAACTTCCCATCACTATAGAGATTGCTAATGAGTCGTCATCATGACGTATTCCCAGTCGTAAACGCAAAGCATTTTGGGAATCCGCGGCTCAAACGGGCGCCGGTCGCCAGACTTCTTAGTTTGCATGGAGGGAAGAATGCAGTGTTGATGCCGTCTACCTGCTGTGTAATAAACTGCAATAGTCGTTCTCACGATAGAAGTCGCATAAAGCTTAAGAACGGGATATACAAATATAAGTAAACACTTTGCAGTTTGAATGATGTCCTGTATGAACAAAATGACGGAGTATATTTTTATGTGTCCACTGTTGCCCGCTCCCCCCTCTCTCAGGCCGGCTACACACTGTGAGCGTGGTGTTTCTGTTGTGTGTCAGCTGCGTGGCGTTTTCTGTGTCTTTGCACACCAGAAGCGTGTCTGACGCGGCGATGCTGCTGCTAGGTGACGAAGTGGAAGGCCTATACTTCATGTTAAACGCTTCCAACACGCTTGCGTGTCGCGTGAAAGATAGGCTTTTGACCTATTTCTAGCATGCACGCGTTTTCCGCGTCTCACGCAGGCAGTGTGCACGCTCTAAGTCTAACCTGTTAACATGGGAGCCGAAATAAAAACGGACACGCCGCGCTTGCAGTGTGTCTCACTCACACACAGACAGGTTTGTTGAATTCTGACTGTATGCAGATAGATGAGAGAGACCGAGGAGTGTGGTGCTTAAAACTTAGCATAACTTTGAACGGGCGACAGTTTTCTACCCCACTTTTACAATATCCAGGTGCTAGACCCATCCATCTGTAAAAAAGACTGCAGCGACTTGAATTCTGAAAATTTTGCGTTTGTGTGTATGCACTAACAACACTTAATATCATGTAGTTGTATATATATATAGTGCTGGAAGTTGGGCAACAGTTTCACATCCCTTGCTCAGCTCGTAAGGATCCAGTCATTTGATTCCCTTTTTCTCATCAGATCTCGTCTTTGCATTAGGATTTAGTTTTAGGCAATATGGTCTGACAATGTTTTCTTTAGCCCGCTGCATTTTGAAGGATTATATTCTGCTTTTCTCTCTAGTGTTTAATTATTTTCATGCCAGAACACTAGCCTGCTATGCCAGGCCATGTAAACGGGCCAAACGTACCCATAATTATTTGCATTCTGATGACGTTGCCGTGCCAGTTGGTCACATGTCTTAGCGATCTCTATTGGACAGGGCACCCGTGCAGCTCAGGGAGTAATCGCAAATTTTTTTTTGTTACATTTTAGCCTCGCAGTGATGACGTCATCAGTGCTTGCCCTTCTGTCTTCTGAGGTGAGTTGAGCAGCTTTTACAGTTTCGTATGTTAACCATAAAATACATTTTACAGTTTAATCTACATTTTAAGCACTGTCATGTTTTCATCGGGACATGTAGTGCCTATTTCCTAGCGTCTGCTGACTGAAATAACGGTTTAAAATGTTGTAATCATTGCCACAAAGCAAAACAAGTCCAGTTTCACATAAGTATCTAATGCTAAATACGAGTTCCTAAGTAAATGAACTGCACATGAACGCCCTCTGATGTCGTGTTTGCCACTGGGAAGTTCGGAAATCATTTTGATATGCAAATTCACGAGATGGGAATGCCATAAACTGCTTGTGTCGGGTATTATTATTTTCTACACAACAGCTTTAATCGTTTTGTCTTGTCATTCATGTAGGGTTTATACTTGTATGAATAATTGTTTGAAGGATTGTATGTTTTATACACAGGGACACTACTACATCATTTTGGTTTTAATAAGATTTTCCCAGTAAATAGGCTAGGCAAGAATAAACCTGGTGTCCATGATTCCTGTTAATTCTGACACTTGAATGCACAAGCGGGAATGAAAATGCCGATAGCACGTGAAGACAGCATTATTGATTCCTTGATATATTATTAATTATTTAAAAAAAAATCGAACTAAAATCTAACTAAATTTCATATGGACATATTATTCTGCTGTACGGTAGTTAGCAGTTAATGAATGGTTTCCCACACAGAAATGAAGCAGGAAACACTTCTGTAAGGATGGGTATCATTTGTGTTTATTTTTATCAGTGTTGGGTAAGTTACTCTAATTACTAGTTACATCTTCAATAGTGTAATTAGATTACTGCGCAAATTACCTTCTCCAAAAAGTATTTAATTACTTATTACTTTCCAAATATCAACCTTAAAGCAGCACTAGGTAACTTTTCAACCTTCATAATATATTTTCAAAACTCTTGTGATGATACATCGACTTACAATAGGTTGAATGACACGTCTGCCATAGCCTGACGGGGTCTGTATCGTTTTTAATCGTACTTTTAAACTTGAGAAAAAAAAGAACTACAAAATTCGACTGCTTTACAGCATATACGTCACTTCCACCCCCACCCCCACTTCCTTAAATTCGGACGTGCGAGAAAAACTATAAGTGTTTGCCAAATGTTATAGTCATGGCCGAAGCAGCACAGAAAAATAAGAAAGCAAAGGTTTTGTCGGAGGAAAGCAAAAAGAGGAAACGAGAAAGTGATCGGATTAAAGGCAGGACGAGGATCAACATTGGGCCAGCGTTTGCTCGTTGGCGTGAGCTGAAGGAGGAGGGGCTACATTCTTGCAAGTAAATACGTAATACATACAAAATCATATTTTAGGATACCTAACATGTCTGTGATATTGGTTTATTTGTCTTTCCTCAAGCTATAATGCAAATCGATTTTTCAAATTTGCTGATTTATCTAGGGTAGCTTGATATTATAATATTGACGATATATGGTTATTACCTACCACTCAAACATTGAATTGAAGTATCATATAGATTCTGTAAAACGGGAACCAATAGACTAGGCTACTATAATGACGCTGGCTTGTAAACGTGAGCATCGCGATCATTTGGCGTTTGAAAAAAATAAAACCCATGAAATTATATTCATATGACATGCTGAAACATATGCCACTGTACCTGGGATGAAGACATTTCACACGTGACGCAAGCAGAACACCTGCATGTGAACTCCTGCAGTGTTCAGGGCTATCATAGTTGTCATGTCAACAAATGCACGTGCGATGCATCCGCTGATGTAGAATGACAGTTTACGACAGTAGTAGAGGACAATACTGTTTCACAACTGTAGGGGGAGCCCGAGAGCAAAAGTTACCTAGTGCTGCTTTAAATTACACAAAAAATAAGAGTAATCCCTTGCTTTACTTTTTCAAGGGAAAAGTAGTTAGATTACAGTAACTAGTTACACCCAACACTAATTTTGATGTATTGTTGTTTTGTTCATCATAATGTCACAAATCATGTAAATATAGTTTCTGTTCGGATACAGCACTTTCAAGTAGGGATGCACGATATATCGGCAACATATCGTTATCGGCCGATAAATGATTATTTTTGATGTTATCGTTATCGGTCCAATAAGAAAATTTGACCGATATAGCTAGTCAAGCCGATAGATAATGTATTATTTCCTTCAGCTGAGACGGACGCACTGTCCACCATGATGGGTTTGAATTTCTCTAAATATGTTTGGAATCACTTCGAAAAGGAAAATACAGTTATGTGCAACATGTGCAGCGCAAGTCTTCTATAATCTACATAAAATGATAATGAGAATAGAATAGGCTGTAAAAGAGCATTGTGGTTCAGCGCGTTTGTTGAGGGAAGAGCGCGCCCACGGAGTTACACCTTCATGACGAGCACAGTCAAGTTCGCTTGTGCATTCACAGCCTTTTGTGCCATTGTAAGTTGTAATATTATATTTATTATTATTCTGTGTATGTAATATCATATAGGATGCGTTTGGTTGAGTTAATAAACGATGCAGTAAAGCACTTCATTGTACCGGTCTGCTTCAGCGCGCGCCCACAGAGTTACACCTTCATGACGAGCACAGTCAAGTTTGCTTGTGCATTCACAGCCTTTTGTGCCATTGTAAGTTGTAATATGTAACATCTCTGCAAAACGGACTTCAGGATGGACTAAAATGAACTCCCAAAACATACTGCCAGATTCTGGAAGATGAATTCTTCAAACAGTGGTACTAGAGGATGTGGTGCTGGTCCTTCAAGAGTCACTCTCAACCTATCTGTCCATAAAGCCTATAAAAAAACCTTCTTCATGTATTTTACAACACTTCAGCTTGTGATTCTTATTTAGTGGGGGTCATTTTTTAGGATTCTTTACCTAACTGAAGTCTCTGAGATCCTGACACCTTGCACTTCTGGAGACTCCAGGTAGGTTGCAGCTTTGGAAAATGGTGGCGCTGGAGACTAAAGGGTTCCTGATGGTTTCACCCTTAATTCTTCACCTTAATTCTTAATTCTTTTGCAGTTAACAGGTGTCTTTTCTTCACCTGTTTTTGTCAGATCCTGAAGACCCAACGAGCATTTCACTGTCCAATGGTCACGCCTTAACTGCAATGTCTAGTATTGCATTAGTATTGCATCCTTCTCATGGGCATTTAATACTTTTTGACTTTTCAGTCTGAGTTAAATCTCTTTTTTGGCTCAATTTATCTGTAAAAGAAAACATGCCTAATAATTCTGCACACCTGAATATAAGGGGATTTTCATTTCCAGCCTTCATGAACAATTATATATCACTTATACATTATTAAATACTAAATCAATAGTAGTTATTAGGATTACTGTGGTTTGGAATTGGTCAAATGTGCCTGGAAAAAAAATATGATCAGAAAATCAACGTGCCTAATAATTCTGCACTCCCTGTATGTATATATATATATATATATATATATATATATATATATATATATATATATATATATATATATATATATATATATATATATATATATATATATATATATATATATATATATATATATATATATATATATATATATATATATAACTTGGTAAGGCTTTGGCTAGGCATTGACTGCCTTTATCCAACGAAAACCATGGGCGTAATGATTGACAGCTCGCGGAGCCTGTAATGCGCTTCCTGGATATGATGCATCACAGGAAAGCCTGTGATTGAAGGAGAGAGATTCATATTATGCGGAAGAGACTATTCTTGCAGGGGAGTTTGCCAGAAACTGATTAGAATCGATATTTCATTGAAAATGGACATGATTGATTACTCTAACTCAAAACGCCCATGCAAACAACGGAGGATTTTTTCCTTATTTTTCCGTTGTTTTGGATTAAAAAGTGTGATGTATTTTGAAGAGTGGACCCTTACACTGACATGTATGCTGGTGTTTCTTGGTTTCGTCCGATCTGATCTACACGATAGGAGATGAAAGATGAGTATTGCGTTTGTTATGCTAATGTTTAAATGTCTGGTCCTCTAGTATTTCATTTAACCTTTTCCTCTCTGGTGTATTTATTGCAAAAACAAGTTCAGAACATGAATCTTGAGTGTGTTAGCTTTCAAATGATGCATAGTTTGTGATAGTTGATTAAATATTTTGTATAAAACAAAAGTAAACAAAAGTACAGACAGGCCTACTTCCATCAACCCCCCTGCCCACAACCCGGTGCGGGTTAACAAGTTAAATTCCTCCACGACTGATGTAATAGGCAATTGCAGTTTGCTCCTGGAGCTGTATACCCCTATAGAGCAAAAGCTTTTGGGGACAGACAGCCAGCTCTTGAGAAAGTTGTTGATTCTCCTTTCCAAAGCCTCTACTGTTGTCAAGGGGACCTTGTACACAAGCAGTGGCCACAGGAGCCTTGGAAGGATACTGTGTTGATAGCCCCATACCTTGTACTTCGGAGTCAGGTCGGCTCTGTACCACCTCCCTAAGCTCTTTACCGGCTTCTCTGTGACTGTTGGGATGGTATCTTCACCGATCTTAAACCAAAAGCGGTCCTGGACACGGCCCCGCTTCAGGACCAAGCTTCTCATTTTGAGGGTTTGAACTCCATCCTAGATGTTGTAGTGAGCTATACCAAATCTTCCAACATCCATCTGCCCTCCGGGACTGACCTTGCTATGAGTGTCAAGTCGTCCATAAAGGCCCTGACTGGGACCTGTTGGACTCCACTCAACAGCACAGCTCCCCGTCTGGGCTTCTCCATTGACTTGACGAGGAGGTTAGAGACTTAAGATTAGTTGTTTAAACACTTGTGACCCATGCTGGCAAAAGGAGTTGGAATGTGCACGGGATAATTTCAAGCTACAGGCAAAATAAGTGAAAAATTTAAATTTTGAGGTTTTCACAAAAATTAGTTAATTAAGCCCTTGTCTAGCAATCCTAATGCTCCAAATAGCAATTAATCATCTAAAAGTATCTTTATTTGTATGTTTTCTGAGAGGAGTACCTTTCCTTTGTCCTTGAAAAACAATCTTTCATGCTGACTGACAGATATGATGTGCACGCACAAAGATCTCTCAGACAGCGCATGATCCTGATATACACACCAGTGATGCGCGGGTTGATCCAAAATGAGCGGGTGCCCGCGGCCACCCGCGGTTACCCGCGGTTACGAGTCATCCAAAAATATTTTTAATGATATTCGGGTCACGGTCGGTCGGATCGTCAATAAATCCTTATTTACCTTTTGAATGTTGAGCGTTATTAACTTTTGAATAAATGCTGGCGCGGGACAAAATGCCCGATTTCCCAAAACGTTGAACTGAGCAATGCCATTGTACCATTTTAATAGGCTACTTTTAAACGCATTTAAAGTCAGTTTTATGTATTTTCTGAGAGGGGGCGGGATTTTTGTTGGGAAAGTCGGGGGAGAGACGCACACTTCGATTAGACTGGATAAACACATGCATCATCTTAATTGTTAAGAAAATTAAACGAAATAAATGAATAAATCAAGCCTGTATTACATAACACTAGGCTATATCATACAGCATTCAGAAAAATAACAGTTTGCGCTCCTAAGGGCTTTCACACTTTTCCAAATGTTTTCCAAATGTGGGCTGATGAATTCTTCAAGCCGGGTCGAAACATAAACATCGCGTTCATCAATAATATGCATCTGGAGCTGAAATGGAAAATGATGGGCCGCCTCAAGAACTGCCTGCTCTCACCTCTGAGCACCACGCCAGGGCCTGAAACATTTTCTCAATGGCCCAATGAGCTACGATGAGCATTTACTACTTTTAAAAAATGCGGGTCAGGAAGCGGGTCGGGTACAATATTTTCTTCTTTTTTTTTGCGGTCCGAGTTGCGGGCGGGTTAGTTGAAAACGTTGGTCGGGTGCGGGTTGTTTATACATTGACCCGCGCATCACTGATACACACATACAGAATTACAGTACTTCAAAATATCTGCCTTGGCGATTATTCACGCAAACATGATCTGTTATATCTTAAGTCAATGTTTGGTTAATTCATGTGGAAAACATCTGATGTGTAACATTATAAAACATCTGTGCGGTAGGCTTTCTGTTTCATTAATCAAACAATTGTGGTATCATGGGGAAAAAAAAGTTTAATAAATATTTTACCTATAGATACTTGGTTTTGACTTGATGTGTGGCAAATTTGGTTAAAATCCAGGGATTTTAAGGTATGGTTGCTAGTTGAATCCTCAGAAAACTTAAAGGGGCTATGTGCAACTTTTTCCCCAAAATAAACGTAACAATAGCCTTTTTATTTTACCATTTATGACTCAAACATCTCCTGATGAGCATACTGACACCTTGTCCGCTCACAGTGGGTGCACCTATAAGCCTGTATCCTATTTTTCCTATTTTCTGGCGGGTCGTTTTTTTCCCGCGCTGTCTGCGGATGTGACGTCACCACCGCTGCGAGAGCGAGCAGAAAATAAGAGCAGTTCTGTTTTTTGGCCACAGGTGTCAGTCACGAGTTTAAATTTCAGAAAAACGCATATAGCCCCTTTAAACTCGATTTTTCTCTAAATTAACTTTGCTGACTCTATCGACTTCAAACGGGTATAGCTCAGTCAATTTTTGTCTGATTGAAACAAACCATACATCATTTTGAAGGGTTTTAATAGATAATAAAATAAAATGAAATGTGTTAACTTAATTAATGAGACCATTTCTTTTCATTCACATTTTAATCAATTTCTACCACAAATGATAAGCAATCTGATGTCAGACATGCAAACATATCAACAGACATGCATATCAACTGCAAGTCAATTAAAGGGATAGTTCACCCAAAAATGAAAATCATCCCATGATTTACTCACCCTCAAGTCATCCTAGGTGTAAATGACATTCTTCTTTAAGACGAATACAATCAGAGTTATATTAAAAAATGTCATGGCTAATTCAAGCATTATAATGGCAGCCCAAAATTTGAAGCCCAAAAAAGTGCATCCATCTATTATAAAAGTGCTCCACACGGCTCCAGGGGGTTAATAAAGTAGTCTGGCTCCGTCCTCCTATATACTTCCGCTCAATTTTCATTTTCCCTCAGTACTCCGTCTGGGACTGACAAATTTTTACCGGCCCAATCAGCGAACAGAGGGAGTGGCTAAGAACGATGATGTTGATGTTGTGCTCCACTCGAGTTTGAGTTGTAGTTCAGTTATGGCGGCGGAGAAAGATGCAAGCGAATCCATTCATTCCGTTGTGCCACCGCTGCCGAATATCTAGGGATGGCTGACGCGAAACTGACGTTTCGGCGCTTTGCTGAGATCCCGAAGCGCAGATTTTTCGAAACACTGCTCCGAACAGTGATTCGAAACACCCATGTCATGTGACTATGGCTAAATGAAGCTTCGAAGTGTTTCATCAGGTGGCGCCTGTCGAAACGGTGTTGATTTAAAGGGGCGGGAACAAACCACACAGTTACACATCTGTATAAACCTAATTCCCCACAGTTTAAAAGTGAAGTAAATCCATCTTCACCTCGTCAGTTTTTGTGATAGCAGTGATTTTGTGATATAAGTGAGATTTATAGCTTTGGTTAGTTAGGCTATATTTAGGCTAGATTTAAATGAGATATTGACTGATAGGTATAGACAGTGATTGATAGGATAGATATAGTGACACATTCATATAGGCTAAGTTAGATAGTGACAGATAGCACAGCATAAGTTAGAGATATAATTATATAGATTCATAGGTGATATATAGATAGATATATTAATAGAATAGATAAAAATGGAGGCTCCACATAAGAGATGCTGTACATTTTTTTTATTGCTGAACAAATAATCATTTACAAACAGCATGGCAATAACAGAACATTTTTGTATTACAAAATACAGATCAGGTGCTTGAAAGTACAGTAGAAAAATATATCAGGCAAATCATAATAAAAGAAACAAAAAACATTAAAGGGGCTAGGTAGGGTTTTGTTTGAATATCATATTCTTCTATAATGGAAAAAAGACTGATTGCATTTTCAGAACTTTGAGGGCTTTTGTATAAGAATTAAACTCATTATGAAATTAATAAAATCGTGGTTTCACCATTAAGAATTTGCATTTGTGTATATCAAATTTTCTCAGTATGAGGATGTTGTTAATCAGGAAGTTATCTTTGTTATTGTCCAGTACAAGAAATGCCGTACATCTGTGGTGTGGGACCATTTCCATTTGGAAACACCAAATAAAGTGAGATGTGTGTATTGTGATAGGCAGCTAGCCTTGATGCACCATTTGAGGAGCTCATCCTGGCATTCTGGAGGGTGCAGAGGACAACAAGTGTCCCATGTGAGAGGATTTTTTCAAAGGCTGGAGAAATTATATGTAAAAAAAGAAGTCAGCTAACTCCTTCAACAGCAGAGCAAATAATATTTTTTTAAAAAAATGTTATGTAACAAATGTGACACATTGTGGCTGTATTTATTTTATTAATGTTCATTTTTCATGACCACAAAAAAAACCTAGTTATTCACAATGAGGAGGCCACAGGTTACAAAACCAAGATCATGTAGTGGTCAGACAGATTTTTTTTTTTTTTACACATGGATCATAGTCAAGGTATTTCAGATCAACACATGCAAATGACCACTGGATGTCGCCGTAGAGACGGGTGTCGGATTGATTCGAAGCTTCGAAACAATATGAATTTGCTTCAACTGTTTCAGTGCTTCATGAAGCCTCGGTCTGCCCATCACTACGAATATCCAGAAGTTAAAGCCGGAGCAAGAACAATCTTTGCTGAGTTATGTTGGTGGCCATGAAGTTGTTGCCCTCCTCCCCACGGGGTTCGGGAAAAGATAGATTTTCCAGCTCGCTCTGTTAGTGGTGAAGGAGTTGGCTAAAGCCTTATTCGGATGGTAATTGTTTCTTGTGAGGTCGGAAGGTATTGTCATCATTTACAGGGGCTAGTCAGTGATTTTATTGTCATCCGTCTCCCACCACCCGCGTAAATGTAAGGTCTAGTGTTTTGGTTTTGTTTCATGTTCACTGTCATGTTTCTTGGTCTTGTCACATTTTCCTGTTTGTCATGTGATCATTGTCATGTGATTCCCTTGTCCTCATGTGTTATGTTCTCATTGGTTGTTTTAGTCATGTGTTCTTAGTTCAGTTCTGTCATTGGTTCATCGTCTTGATTGTTCACAGGTGTGTCTTGTCTAGTCATTAGTCTTTGTGTATAAACCCTCTTGTTTGCCATGTGTGCTTGTATTGTTCCCTGTAATCCATGGTTGGTGTCTGTTCTCAAGTCAAGTCTGTTCTCAAGTCAAGTCTGGTTAGTGATGGGCAGACCGAGGCTTCGTGAAGCACCGAAGCAGTTGAAGCAAATGTGTCATATTGTTTCGAAGCTTCGAATCAATCTGACACCCGTCTCTACGGCGCCATCTAGTGGTCATTTCCATGTGTTGATCTGAAATACCTTGACAATGATCCATGTAAAAAAAAGTTTTTTTAACATCTGTCTGACAACTACATGATCTTGGTTTTGTAACCTGTAGCCTCGTCATTGTAAAGAACTATATATATTTTGTTTGTTATACAAAATGAACATTAATAAAATAAATAAAGCCACAATGTGTCACAAAACATTTTTATTCAAAAATATGAATTGCTCTGCTGTTGAAGGACTCAGCTGACTTCTTTTATTACATATAATTTCTCCAGCCTTTGAAAAAATCCTCTCACAAGGGACACTTGTTGCTGGCATGCACAAATATTTTTGGATGTAAACATGGATGATGTATTGTTGCAGAAGGCTAGCTGCCTATCACAATACACACATCTCACTTTATTTGGTGCTTCCAAATGGAAATGCTCCCACACCACAGATGTACGGCATCTCTTGCGTGCAGCCTCCATTTTTATATATTCTATTAATATATCTATCTATATATCACCTATGAATCTATATCTATATAATTCTATACATCTAACTTATGCTGTGCTATCTATTTGTCACTATCTAACTTAGCCTATATGAATGTGTCACTATATCTATACTATATGTCACTGTCTATACCTATCAGTCAATATATCTAATTTAAATCTAGCCTAAATATAACTAACCAAAGCGCACTATAAATCTCACTGCTATCACAAAATCACTGCTATCACAAAATCACTCTCCTCTCACAAAAACCCACGAGGTGAAGATGGATTTACTTCACTTTTAAACTGTGGGGAATTAGTTTCATACAGATGTGTGACTGTGTGGTTTGTTCCCGCCCCCTTTAATCAACGCAGTTTCGGCAGCGCCACCTGATGAAACACTTCGAAGCTTCATTTAGCCATAGTCACGTGACATTGGTGTTTCGAATCACAGTTCGGAGCAGTGTTTCGAAACATCTGCGCTTCGGGATCTCGGCAAAGCCCCGAAACGTCTGTTTCGCGTCTGCCATCCCTAAGTCTGGTTTCAAGTCTGTTCAAGTCAAGTCATCATTGGATTCTATTTGTTCACTCTGTAAATAAACTGCACTTGGGTTCATCACATCATCTTGCCTCCAGTGGAATAACGTTACAGTAAAAATCGCAGACCGAATTACCGACTGCTTTTGTTTTGACTTACACCAAGGTCGTGTGGTAATTTAATTGCTGTCTGAATCCACATCTGAGTTTTCAAGAATATATCACTTCAAAATTCACTGTTTATATCCTAAGTGAATTGATGGGTTTGTGTAAGAACAATTTTCATATTTAAAACTTTATTAAGTAAAATATCTAGCTTCTGCCAGACCGCCTTCCGTATTCAGCTTATTGAATACGGAAGTGTAACGCCTCTTGCAGTTCAAAATGTGTGCGCTACATCCGACGTCATACGTCACGCCAATTTATGGCTGCCATTCACTGCCATTATAAAGCTTGGATTAGCCAGGATATATATTTTTTTTAAATATAACTCTGAACTATTTCGTCTGAAAGAAGAATGTCATATATGATATACACCCAGGATGGCTTGATGGTAATTTTAATTTTTGGGTGAACTATCCCTTTACATCTCTCAAGATCTCAGCAGAGGATTAAACAACTCCACATACAGCATTACCAGCTTCACTTATTACTAAACAGATTGACTTTCATTTCTTGCAAAAGTTCTCATTGAGAATTAACAGAGGTTTAGATTTTGATGTTTTACTGAAAATTATTTTATTTTGAAGTGACCATTATGGTGATTAGTGTTTGCTTTAGTTGGGCATTGACCCTTGACTTTTTAACATTACTTTTTTTTTTTCTCTGGCGATGCAACTGTTAATAAGGCACATTTTGTAGGAGCACAAGACTGAATTAAGTCTGCTTTGAAGGTGCTAAACTATGGCAGGTCTTAAACTATAGACAAGTAGTTTGAACTGATTATGATGGACAATAGGGAGCCAGTGTATTTGGTGAAGGATGAGAGTGATGTGAGTAGAATTTGTCATGCTTTCTCATACAGAATTTCTTGTAGAAATTACAATGTAATACAAGCCACATTATGTTTAATTTTCAGGGGTACATTTTAAATAAAATGTTCATATGAAACTAGTGTATTTCTTAAATACTAGAGATTGCCTATTGTGTATCAGAAAACTGAGATCATGATCAGCTGCTTTTATTGTAGTTATTTTAAAGAATATTGGGGGACTGCATGGCTGCACGATGCACAGATATATGATGCACAGGCTCAATGACTCACTGTTGCCCCAGGTTCATGTCCCACGTGCTCCTGTTTCCCCCACAATCTAAAGACATGCAGTAGCTATGAATTGGACAAGTAAAGCCCTTTACCAAGATAGCGGCGCGAGTAGATCGCGAGGCTCAGGTTCTCTCCAGATTCTGCAATTTTGCGGTATTTTTCTTGTTCATCTCGGGTCTGTTCGTACAGAACAGTTGTGCCTTTACAACGTACACCCGCTGTGAGCTTTTGGATATTGGTTTGCGAATTTCCGACAGTTTTATGGACAATCTTCGACTCCTTCCTGAGATCGCTAGGACGCCCGAGGCGATGCGCTCTGCCCGGCCGGGCGGAAGTGCTAGAAGGCGGCGCTGTGATCGTAAACAAAGGCGGGGTAAGCGTGGAGGTCTAAGAGCTAAGCTAAGGCTAACTCCTTACCGGCTCTCTTTACCCAGCATTTTCCTTGCCAATGTACGATCGCTAGTGAACAAAATGGAGGAGATTCGACTCAGCATCACACACAGTAAGAAACTTTTGAACTGTAACGTCCTAATCTTCACGGAAACCTGGTTAAACAGCGGAATACCGGACACCGCTATTGAGCTAGCGGGACATCCCCACACACCGGGCGGATAGAACATTAGATGGCTCCGGTAAAACCAGAGGTGGTGGATTGTGCATTCACATTAACAAAGCTTGGTGCACAAACTCTGCTATTGTTGGGAGTCATTGTTCAGCTAACCTTGAGTTTCTCATGGTTAAATGTAGATCGTTTTATCTACCGCGGGAGTTCACTTCCACCATTATAACTGCAGCCTATATTCCCCCGGATGCTGATGCCAAGCTTGCTATGAAAGAACTTCACGCAGCCATCAGTAAACAACAGACTGAACACCCGGAAGCTGCGTTTATTGTTGCAGGTGACTTTAATCACACAAACTTAAAGTCAGTGCTACCCAAGTTTCACCAGCATGTTTCCTGTCACACCAGAGGAAACAAAACCTTAAATCATGTTTACACAAACATTGCTGGAGCTTACGTTGCAACACCCCTCCCCCACCTGGGACAGTCAGACCACCTCTCTTTGTTCCTCAGCCCCAAATATTCACCCCTCATCAACCGTGTGAAGCCATCAGTGAAGACCATCAAGGTGTGGCCTGCAGGGCAGATTCCACACTCCAGGAAAGGTTTCTAAACACAGACTGGAGCATGTTTGCTTCTCAAGCCACCAGTGGCGCTCACACGGACATTGACTCATACACTTCTTCTGTATTGGATCATATCAATACCACCATTGACAGTGTTACAACCCAGAAACAGATCACCACATACCCAAATCAGAAGCCTTGGATGAACAGGGAAGTTCGACTCCTGCTGAAGTCACGCAATACTGCCTTCAGATCAGGAGATGCACAAGCCTACAGTACATCCAGAGCAAACCTGAAGAGGGGCATCAAAAAGGCCAAGCACTGCTACAAGCTAAAGATAGAGGGACACTTTTCCAACTCTCTGACCCTCGACGCATGTGGCAGGGCATTCAGGCCATCAGTGATTACAAACCCACCCACTCCACCCCCGCAGCCACTGATGTCAACTTCCTGAACGAGCTAAATTACTTTTATGCTCGTTTTGAAAGAGACAACAGAGAAACTGCCACCAAGCTCAAACCCTCAGCTGACCCACCAATCACACTCTCCACCACAGATGTCTGCAAGTCACTGAGCCGGATCAGCGCACACAAGGCTGCTGGACCAGACAACATCCCTGGTCGTGTTCTCAGGGCATGTGCGGAGCAGCTCGCTGGGGTTTTTACGGACATTTTCAACCTGTCTCTTGCCCAAGCAGCTGTACCAACATGCTTCAAACGCACTTCCATTGTGCCAGTGCCGAAACACTCTAGCCCGAGGTGCCCTAATGACTACCGCCCTGTAGCACTCACACCCATCATCATGAAGTGCTTTGAGCGGCTGGTCCTAGAACACCTAAAAGACTCTCTACCATCCACATTGGACTCACACCAGTTTGCCTACCGCAGCAATAGGAGCACAGAGGATGCCGTTTCCATGGCACTGCACTCTGTGCTCACTCACCTGGACAATAAAAACACTTACGCACGCATGCTGTTTATTGACTTCAGCTCAGCATTCAACACTGTCATCCCAACCAAGTTAATAGCCAAACTTGGAGACCTGGGCATCAACACTTCAATGTGTAACTGGATTTTGGACTTCCTAACTGACAGACCCCAGAATGTTCGATCAGGATCCACCTGCTCCACATCCATCACACTCAACACTGGCGTACCACAGGGCTGTGTGCTAAGTCCGTTTCTCTACTCCCTCTTCACCGCCGACTGCAAGCCTGTGTATGGATCTAATTCTATCGTCAAGTTTGCGGACGACACTACGGTGATTGGGCTCATCAGCAACAACGATGAGACTGCCTACAGGGAGGAGATCCAGCACCTGGCCACATGGTGCGCTGATAATAACCTGCTCCTCAACACCACCAAAACGAAGGAGCTCATCGTGGACTTCAGGAAGGAGTCAAGAGGCACACACGACACCATCCACATCAATGGAATGGCTGTTGAGCGTGTCTCCAGTTTCAAGTTCCTGGGGATCCACATCTCGGCGGACATGTCGTGGACGACCAACACCTCCAGCCTGGTCAAGAAGGCTCACCAGCGCCTCTTCTTCCTGAGGACACTGAGGAAGAATCAGCTCTCCTCGGCTATCCTGGTGAACTTCTATCGCTGCGCAATAGAAAGCATCCTGACCAACTGTGTGGCAGTATGGTATGGGAGCTGCTCTGTTGCGGAGCGCAAGGCACTGCAGCGGGTGGTGAAAACTGCCCAGCGCATCACAGGAACTCCACTGCCTGCCATCGAGCACATCCAGAGGAAACGCTGTCTGCATCGAGCTCGCAGCATCCTCAAGGACTCCTCGCACCCAGCCCACAGACTGTTTTCTCTCCTGCCCTCCGGCAGGCGTTTCAGGATCCACCGGACCAGGACCAGCAGACTAAAGAACAGTTTTTTCCCCAGAGCTGTCTCTTTACTGAACTCAAACCCCCGCTGATCCACTTCCCTCATAAACTGCTAACTCTCCTACCTCACATCTGCCTTCACTTTGTTATTTGCACTACCGACTGTTTATTACAGTAACAACTGTTTACTTATGCATTCTGCACTACCATATCTTAACTGGATTATGCTCATTTGCACTGCCGACTGTATTTATAGTACCAATGTTTACATTTGCATTTTGCACCGTACTTCTAACTGTAATATGCAACCACTTTCCACTGCACTTTTACACTTTTTTTCGGATAGCTGTCTTAATTTATTGCACTACCTTAATCCACTGCTATATTCCTCATCTTGCCTAACATATTATTGTATACCTCTAACTGTAAAAAATTCTGTTTAAAGTACTAGCCATCTGTATATTATTTATATAGTACATATTCACCTGTAAATTCTGTTTATAGTAATAGCCATCTGTATATTAATTCACTGTACATACTCACCTGTAAATTCAGTTCTGTTTATAGTAATAACCATCTCTATTTATACATATTTATATATATTCAGTATATTTCCGTGTCCTGCACTTATGCAACCATTGTATATCCTGCACTTGCTGCTATTGCACTTCTGGTTAGACCTAAACTGCATTTCGTTGCCTTGTACTTGTACTTGTGTAATGACAATAAAGTTGAATCTAATCTAATCTAATCTAAAGAAGGCCATACAAATAGGCTGTGTGGATTTTCATCCTTAAAAGACAAAGATTTTTAAATTAACATTAGGCAAGGCAAGGCATATATTTTTGTGTTTCATATAAAAAGTAAAAAGACAAAAGAGTAAAAAAAAGCACAACAGTACCATAATGGGGGAAAAAACGTATATAATATAAATTAATACATTTACTGTAACATTTGCTGCACTATGAAGCAGGGCTCTGAACCGGTTCAAGGAGCGAAAACCGGAAACGAACGAAATTTTAAGAGGAACAAAAACGGAAACGAAATCAAAATCAATTTGAATCGTTCTGAACAGAAACGTTAATTTGAAATGACCATTAACCGGTTAATAACGTTATTTTATCGTTCTCTTTAATATTTTAATTTGGCAGTGACCAATCATGAATTGAGTAGTACAGCATGTGACGTTGACTTATCAAGTGTGAGTGAAATGCCCACGCACCAGTCATCTATGAATCTACCGGTAACGCAAGTCAGTATAGAGCGCGCATTTTCATGCCTCAAGTACATTTCTTTCCCCACTGAGGTCTACAATGAAAGCGCAGTTATTGGAGGACATTCTTTTCGAACGTTTAAATAAGCAGTACGGACTTTAAGCTCAAATAGACTGATTTAGTAGCCTGACGTCGTCATACTCAATTCTAGTCAGAATATGAGTCTGAGACCGCTCCGTTGGGCTGTGATTATGGGGCGTGTTTCAACCGAACCAGTAAAGACCTCAATTGGATAGACCTACAACCAATCAGAGCAACGGAGCGACGCACAACGATAGTTATCAAATGTCAACAGAACTCAACTGCACTGTGTTGCCATGTCCACGGGTTGAAGTGACCCCAATTATGTGATATACAGGAATGCGAATTTTAGCAGGCAGCCCATCCAAAATAACACACATTTTACCCCCCAAATGCCTTTTTTCCCCCGGAGAACCCCCCGGAAAGATATTGGGCTTGTTTTTGGCTAGTTTTGAGTAACGTTAGCAATTGGGTGGGTTTTGTTGTAAAAACTTGGCAACCCTGTCACAAGCTAAGCTTGGTGACATAAGGAATTACATGGACTTGACACACATGCACACATCACTACCTGATTATGCCAGCATTTAACATCTTATAAGTCAGAAGGTGTTGTGTAATTGTTTTACCTATTTCAAATGAGTGTGATACTGGTTTTTGTTTTTGTCTGTTTGCTCCAACATTTTGTTCAGTTCAATAATAAACTCACAACCCAGTTTAATTTCAGTCAGAATTACCTTTATTTCTTGTGAGAATTCCCCAAACCTGTTGTTTGTCTGTTGGCCTTCCATTTCCAGGCTGTACCATCAAACAGTCCAGCTGGATCAAACTGGTTTTTGTAGCATTAGCATGCTAATTTGGACTGAACCATGTGTAGTTTTGTCTGGGGGGAGGGGGAATAACAGCTGAATGTTTATTTTCTTTTCTTTTCCTTTTTATATTCTTTATCTAGTGTGTTTAAGTACCCATGGGTTTATACTGATTGTTATTTGTGTATATGTTTAGTGTTTTATTATTTTTATACTTTTGTGTATATGGCATTCTATGGTTGGCCCCGGCTTGTTCAATTGGTACATGTCGAGGGTGGAGCTAGCCTTATAAATGGGAAGCTGTAGAGCTTTAGGCCAGGTTTTGGTCTGTTAATGGCCAAAGGATAGACCTGTTGCAGATTGGGCCAAATTACTTGGTATAGCCATTATTTGCACATTGTTGCAGTTTTGTTTTGTTCAGGTTTTTTTTTTGTATTTCAGTATGTGACCATGTAAATATATATATTTTTTTTTCATTTTTCATATTAATAAAACCACCTTCTTTTGGGATCCACTGAACTTCTGTCCAGCTTGTTAAAATTATTTCCTATGACCACTGGGCCATCTATTACAGTTGGTGTCAGAAGTGGGATAGCCTGGTCGGGAAAAAAAAGCTGGATTTTTGTTGCTCACCAAGATGCCACCAAAGCTGAGGAGTCAGCCTGAGGAGGGCACTGAGGAAGAGGTGGGACCAGGTGCAACTGGAGGTTCAGCTACTGCTGAAGTGACGACATCTGCAGGAGAAGGAGCTATCGCAAGTCTCTCCCATATGTTCGAGAGTTTCATGCAATATCAGCGAGAGCGTGATGAGAGGCAAGAGAGAGAGACGGCACGTCGGGAACAACAATACAAAGTCATCCAACATCAGGTCAACCAGATACAGATGGACTTTGAACACACCCGGGCTGGGGTTACTACTTTGGGGAAAACAGCTCGAGTGACGGACCAAGAGCCACGCATGGCAAGGCTGGAGGACAACGATGACATTGAACATTACCTCACAACCTTTGAAAGACTGGCAGGAGTCTACAAATGGCCGAGGGAGGACTGGGCTATCCGCCTTATCCCGTTGTTGACTGGTAAAGCACGGAGTGCTTTTGTCTCTATGGAACCTAGGTTGACAGAGGACTACAAAGCAGTTAAACAGGCAATCCTGGCCAAATATGAAATAAACTCTGAAACCTATAGACTGAGATTCCGAGCTCACGAGACTGCAGTAGAGGAGACTCCCAGAGAACTTTACGTCCGCCTCAAGGATCTGTTCTGCAAATGGGTAAAATTTGGCACTAGCAACAAGGACGACATTATGGAGATTCTGGTGTTGGAGCAATACTTACGAGTGCTCTACCCGGACGTAAGGACTTGGGTCAAAGAAAGAAATCCCTGAACTGCTGCCGAAGCTGCTACGCTGGTTGAGGCCTACATTGCTGCACGAAAAGGCCCTGGAAACTACAGGTATGCAGGCATCCTACATCCTGCCAGAGGTAAGTCTGAGGGCACTGGGGTTGGTTCAAACTCTCATTCTACTAGCCAAACTAAGATACTAAAGCACAGCCACAATAAGACTTATACAGCTAAGTACCCACCATCAGGGCAACGTTCTGACAAAGCTGATGTTGTGTGCTTTAATTGTGGAGAACCCGGTCACACTAGCCCCCTCTGCCCATTGAAAAAGCCCAAAACAACCAGTCTATGTTGGGTGCCCCGTCCTAATCATTCCCCCACTCATTCCCATAATCCAGATCCCACTATAACTGTCTTGCTTAATGGCAAACCACTCACTGCACTGATAGATACAGGTTGCTCCCATACTTTGGTACAGACTCAGTACATCCCTAGGGACGTATGGAGTGAGGAGGAAACGGTCTCAATTGTCTGTGTTCATGGAGATAGAACAGAGTTACCCACAGCAGATGTATATATTGAGATCCACAGCCAGCCTTATCTGATGAGAGTAGGGGTAGCCACCAATCTCCCCTACCCCATTTTGCTGGGAACGGATATCCCTGTTTTGTCTGATCTAGTGCAGAGTAGCACTTGGTGTGGTGTAGTTACGAGAGCTCAAACCCAGCGTTTAAGGCAGGAGACTGAGACTAATGATTTGAATGAGATGCCTTTTTCAACTGCTGACATAGGGGCAGAGCCTAAGCCCACTGAGGAAGAGAGGTTAGAGCGGCGTAGGGAGGATGTGAAGAGACTTGTTGGCAACACTGACCATGTTGAGCTAGATCTGGGGGAACCTGAACTAGCAGAGTCTGATGTTACCATACATAACAACCTAGATGCATTACAAAAGGAAGACCCCTCTCTAGTGGAGTGTTTTAAGCAGGCTAAGGAGGAAGGTTGTCTCTTGCAAGGTTTTGGAGAAACATATGTTCTCAAGGCAGGCTTACTCTATAGAAAGAGTAAGGAGGAAGGAACTCAGTTGGTGGTACCAAAAGCTTACAGGAAAGAAGTGCTTGAGCTTGGACATACCATTCCTTGGTCTGGTCACTTAGGATTCATGAAGACTCTAATGCGAATTTCTAAGAGGTTTTATTGGCCTAAGATGTATACTGAAGTGAAAGAGTTCTGCAGGTCCTGCCCCGAGTGTCAAATCACAACTAGTTACAAACCTGCATATGCACCACTGAACCCATTACCTGTCATTGATATGCCTTTTGAGCGTATTGGAGTAGATGTGGTAGGTCCACTGGAAAGGAGC
This sequence comes from Gobio occitaniae, assembly GCA_033150135.1. NCBI lineage: Eukaryota > Metazoa > Chordata > Actinopteri > Cypriniformes > Gobionidae > Gobio > Gobio occitaniae. The sequence continues at coordinate 189,201 of JARQWZ010001825.1, forward strand.
CAGTCAGGGAACAGATTCATTCTTGTTATCTGTGACTATGCCACTAGATACCCTGAGGCTTATCCTCTCAGAGAAATCACTGCTAAGCAGGTAGCGACAGCACTTCTCAGATTCTTCACACAAGTAGGCATACCTAAGGAAGTCCTAACAGATCAAGGACCAAATTTCATGAGCCGCACCCTTCACCAGGTTTATCAAATCTTGGGAATTAAGAGAGTAAGAACCACCCCTTATCATCCTCAGACAGATGGCTTGGTTGAAAGGTTCAACAAAACCTTGAAGAATATGCTGAAAAAGTTTGTTTCAGAGACTGGAAAAGATTGGGACAAGTGGCTGCCATACCTGCTGTTTGCGTATCGGGAGGTACCCCAAGCATCGACGGGATTTTCCCCCTTTGAACTTTTGTATGCTCATCCAGTCAGAGGTCCTCTTGATGTTTTACGAGAGACCTGGGAAGCACCAGAAAAGCCAAGTCCAATAAACATTGTTTCTTATGTCCTGAAGATGAGAGAACAGTTGCAGAAAACTACGGCTATGGCTCGGCAAAACCTCCTTCAGAACCAAGCACGTCAAAAGGAATGGTATGATCGAACCGCCAGAACCCGCAGCTTTGAGGAGGGAGATGAGGTATTGTTACTTCTGCCTACTTCAGAAAACAAGCTACTGGCTAAGTGGCAGGGCCCTTACCGGGTTCAACGGAAGATAGGTCCAGTCACCTACGAAGTCTACATTCCATCTAGAAGCAAGCCATTGCAGACATTTCATGTTAACCTACTCAAGAAGTGGCATACATGCCCTCCAACCTCTGTTTCTTCAACTGCCACCAGTGAATCAAGCCCAGAGCAAACCTTGTTCATCCGAGCAGTGGAGGACGAAGAGGATTTAGAGGAACAGTACTTCCCTGTTCCTCACCAATCTTCTCAACTGGACTTGAGCCCACTGTCAGATCATAAAAAACAGCAATTACTGGACCTGATACCACCGGGTCTATTCAAGGAGACACCTGGTCTGACCAACATGGTCTCACACCACATTACCCTACACAGTGCTAAACCCATTCGCCAACCTGTTTACAGAATACCAGAACGACTCCTGCCTGTCTTTAAAGAGGAGTTGGAAGCCATGCAGAGTCTGGGGGTCATAGAGCCATCTGCCAGTGAGTGGAGTAGTCCAGTCATCTTGGTGCCAAAGAAAGATGGAAGCCTTCGATTTTGTTTGGACTTCCGGAAAGTAAACACTGTGAGTAAGTTTGACTCCTATCCCATGCCCAGAGTAGATGACCTTGTGGAGCGACTGGGACGAGCTAAGTACATCAGCACCCTAGACCTATGTAAGGGTTATTGGCAGGTCCCATTGACCCCAGAGAGTCAGGAAGTGACAGCCTTCCGAACACCGTTTGGACACTTCCATTTCCGGGTTCTACCTTTTGGGCTCCACGGAGCACCATCCACCTTTCAACGGATGATGGATCAGCTCCTCCGAGGTACTGAGGGGTATGCAGCCGCCTATCTAGACGACATTGTCATCTATAGTCAGTCGTGGGAAGAACATCTGCTTCACCTGAAGGATGTTCTAGAAAGGATTAAAAGTGCAGGCCTCACTCTTCGCCCCGACAAGTGCTTTTTGGCCAAGCGAGAAACGCAGTACCTGGGATTTGTTCTGGGACATGGAGTGATTCGGCCCCAAGTCAGCAAAATTGAGGCTATTAAGTCTGCTGAAAGGCCACAGACGAAGAAACAAGTGCGGTCCTTCCTTGGGCTCAGTGGGTGGTATAGACGCTTTATACCAAACTTTTCTGCTCGAGCTGCTCCACTGACCACCCTCACCAAAAAGAACAAACCAAACAAGGTAGTGTGGACTGATGAATGTGAACTTGCTTTTCAGGACTTAAAAGACTCTCTCTGCAAAGAGCCAATACTGCAGAGTCCTGATTTTGAACAGGCTTTTACTGTACAAACAGATGCTTCCGAGCACGGCATTGGAGCCGTTTTGTTGCAGGGAGAGTCAGGACAACTAAGACCAGTAGCTTACATTAGTAGGAAGCTCCTTCCCCGTGAGTCTAGATACTCTACGGTGGAGAAGGAGTGTCTGGCTATCAAGTGGGCCCTGGACTCCTTACGTTATTATTTGCTGGGGCGCAAATTTAGACTGGAAACTGATCATCGGGCCCTGTCCTGGTTGGGTCAAATGAGGGACATTAACTCTAGAATTACACGATGGTTTTTAGCCATTCAACCATTTGATTTTGAAGTCCTTTATAGAGCAGGCACCCAGAACTGTACTGCTGACTACCTCTCACGGACACCTCATGAGGCGTCTGGAGAAGGGGAGGGAAATGTCACAAGCTAAGCTTGGTGACATAAGGAATTACATGGACTTGACACACATGCACACATCACTACCTGATTATGCCAGCATTTAACATCTTATAAGTCAGAAGGTTTTGTGTAATTGTTTTACCTATTTCAAATGAGTGTGAAACTGGTTTTTGTTTTTGTCTGTTTGCTCCAACATTTTGTTCAGTTCAATAATTCCTTTAAAAAAAAAAAACTCACAACCCAGTTTAATTTCAGTCAGAATTACCTTTATTTCTTGTGAGAATTCCCCAAACCTGTTGTTTGTCTGTTGGCCTTCCATTTCCAGGCTGTACCATCAAACAGTCCAGCTGGATCAAACTGGTTTTTGTAGCATTAGCATGCTAATTTGGACTGAACCATGTGTAGTTTTGTCTGGGGGGAGGGGGAATAACAGCTGAATGTTTATTTTCTTTTCTTTTCCTTTTTATATTCTTTATCTAGTGTGTTTAAGTACCCATGGGTTTATACTGATTGTTATTTGTGTATATGTTTAGTGTTTTATTATTTTTATACTTTTGTGTATATGGCATTCTATGGTTGGCCCCGGCTTGTTCAATTGGTACATGTCGAGGGTGGAGCTAGCCTTATAAATGGGAAGCTGTAGAGCTTTAGGCCAGGTTTTGGTCTGTTAATGGCCAAAGGATAGACCTGTTGCAGATTGGGCCAAATTACTTGGTATAGCCATTATTTGCACATTGTTGCAGTTTTGTTTTGTTCAGGTTTTTTTTTTGTATTTCAGTATGTGACCATGTAAATATATATATTTTTTTTTCATTTTTCATATTAATAAAATCACCTTCTTTTGGGATCCACTGAACTTCTGTCCAGCTTGTTAAAATTATTTCCTATGACCACTGGGCCATCTCTTACAAACCCTGTCTGCACGCACGCTGGAATAAGTAGCCTAACGTTAGAAGAAAAAGATGAGTGTAAGCGATCTTTGCCGGTGTTGTAAAAAAATAATTTAAGGATACACAGAGTACTTACCAACACGATCATCATTTCTGAGAGAAATAGTAAAGGTGAATGCATATAACGTACGAACAAGTTCTCCGTTTAGGATTAGAACAAACTCAACCCAAGCGCATTTGATGACGTGGATGATTACGTTACTGTTTATCATCTGTCCATCATCGTCTAAAGCCCGCCCTGACAATTTCATTGGTCCGAACAGTTTCTGTTCGGGCATAATTACTTCTCTATTGAGCAAGTCCAGACCGAACTGCGAGTAGCATCTGCCTGCACAAACGGAGGCTGCATTTTCAGGAACGCAGTCCTAGGACCGCATTTCTAGGACCCTAGGTTTTTATTGTCAACGCCACCTAGCGAATTAGAGGATGACGATCAGAGTGTGAGTATCACATGTGAATCAGTTTTTATTTTAACATTAAAAACAATCGTGATGCATTTCATTGGAAAGTTAACGTAGCCGAAGTGATCGTGATTTGCTAAATAGTCTTGAATGCATAGCTATCATACGTATATTTGATAGTGCTGTAAATGAATTGTTAGCACATTCGTTTAAAGCTACACTGTGTAACTTTTTTTGTCTGTTCTTAGCTAAAAACACTTCGTTCTTTCAAAAATATATGTGCTCATTAATGTATATTTACTTCTTTCAAGTAATAAAGTAATCTCGTAAGTTTATAATATGCCATTGAAAATACATAAGGTAATGGGATCTAACGGTGGTCGCCATGTTGCCCCTCCATCTTGAAAGTACATTGGCCAAAGAGGGACATACCCGTATATTCAAGCTTCGCCTTTCGCGTTGTTTTAATACTCGATGGCACTGTACAAAATTCTCTGCCTCGCGCATGTGCGCATCAACTTGTTCAGACTTGTCTGGTGCATGTGCAGAGAGTTTTCATCTCAGCAGCGTCCAGTAACAGAGTTATAAGGAGTTTTCCTGGCTTGTTTATTCCTCAAAAGTCTGTTTTTCCTTGTGTGGTATTTCTGTGCGTTAATAACTCCGTAAGTAATAATAGTTATTGTCATTGTAGATGTGTTTCAGAGTGTGTCATCGCGTAATTTAGTTGATGTCACCTCAGAAGTATTTTTGTGTCAACATACAATAGCGTAATGCTCACCTATTTGAATAATCATTCAGTTATTTTGTTATCAACAATGTTTATTCGTTTATAGAAAATATTTGCTTGTAATGTATGTTGATGGAAATATGTATCAGGTCTGATCGGCATATTAACAATTGTTATACAGAGCGCACTGCAGTGCTAACGTTAAAGCGGCGCACACACTTTTGTAACCGGACACCGCTTGTTAGCAGCAGCAGCGGCAGCTCCGCTCCTTTTAATGCAGCTGCATTTAGCGCCTATATATGGTACAATAAGCTCTGGTTTACGGTTACATTATACAAATGTAACTTATAAGTAGTTATACAGTTCTTAACTGTGTATGTATATTTACCATCCTTATTTGTTCTCTCACAGAAACCACATTTATGTACATATCCACGCAAACCTGTTTATGCCTTGCAATTGGATGACTGAATAAACATTACTATCATCAAAGTTCACTCTGGATTAGCTGCAGTTCTTTCTAGCCGAATAATTAGGCCAGTTGAGTTCCAACCATCCCACTATGCACAGAATATCCCACAGGCACCGTGTCGAATGTGGACGAGGTCGAACTGGAAGCCATGTTAATCTTGGACTAAATCGGCCACCGTAGGAGTTGAAACGAAATCGGAATTGAGAGGAACAGAAACTAAAATTCACTGGATGGTCATATACCTTTTCACCACTAGATGGGGGAAAATATCACACAGTGTAGCTTTAACTAAACTTGCATGCAAGCTTGTGTTGACTTAGTGACAGCACAATTGTGTCTTAAGACAACTGTATTACGTTCGTTGTGAAAGCTTGTTAGTTACTCGTTGTTTTTTTCTTCATTTTAAGTAAGTTAAAATAATCGTAATGTTTTAGCTGTCACATGCTCACAGTCAGCCTGATTAACGTTACCACACAATACATGACATGTTATGAGTACGTCTCTTCATTTTGGCATGATTTTATAATGTTGATTGAGACATATGACGTTTTTATAGTCAGGCATAACAGAGGCCATCATAATTGACTGTTAAAATACCACGTGTTAGATTGTGTCATGTATTGTGTACTGTACTCTATATGAAGTGCTTTCAAGGACACAGCTCAGGGCAGGCAGAAGTATGACAAAAGATGAATTAATTGGTCAAGTCCTAGACTTAGCCCTAATTTATGTCTATTTATTTATATAAAATGAACTTGTTGAAAAGAGAGGAGAGCATCCAGATGGTAGGTAGTGCTGCTGCATACATCACAATGTGTGCTTTAAATATTTAAAGGACAGGAAAAGTCATATTATTGTAGAAATAACATGTTATTTCTATTCAAATTTCTTGCATCTCTCTCTATTATTTTTTTTTCTCGGTTCAGATGCGCTTTATTGACATGAATGTTTCAAGTTCACCCTAATCTTTGAACAGTATGCAATAACAGTAATATGAACATTATTTGGTATGAAGATTGATATAATTTTGTATTGTATATAATGTGTGTGCTCTGTGGTGACTAAGATTTGAAAAATTAAAATTTGAAAAAAACAATTAGAGAGTTGAACAAGTTCAACTCAATGTTCCTTATTTCATTCACTTCTCTATCTTTCTCTCTCTTAGGAGTCAGTGAAGACGTTGTCCATGAAGTTCTTCCTATGTGGTTCACGTCATGAACAAATTTGTTTGTGTGTTCAAATTCAACTGTTGCAATATATTATTTTATAAAATATACACAATCTTAAATCTACCCCCAGAGTCATCCTTGTGTATTCCCTCTGTACTTGAAAGTGTGATTGACTGAAAAGGCTATACCATTCCTTGTTTATTTTACTTGATGAGTTATTCAATTATGCAACTTGGACCCAAAAATTACTCAACATTCCTAGAAACCAGATTTAATTGCAATAAAGAAAGCAGTATTTGGGTGTAATAAACCTTTAAAAACCTCAAAAAAATGGGTTAAAATACTGCCTTGGTGGCACATGTTTCGGATCTCCAAAACTAGGGTCCTGGAAATGCGTTCCTGGGATTGCGGTTCTCCGATTCGGTAGGTGGCGCTGTCACAAATAAATAGGGTCCTAGAAATGCGGTCCTGAAAGTGTTGCGAACAGGCCTTTATCACAGAGGAATTGAATACCGGAAGTGCGCGTCGAAGCAGTGTGCTGATTCTTCCGGTTATGCATGTTTTCAATGTGCTGTGAACACCTAGCTGAACAAACGACCATTAAAATAAGCATCTGGAGGATGATTTAAAAATCCGGACATTTTCCGAGACAGGAGAAGAGATAAACTGATCATTACTGTGTACAGGATTTTCCAAACTCTGTTGAACTTGTCGTTTTTTAATCCGACATAAGCCGAGGGTCGTAAACATACGTGATTATTTCACCACACGGTGTCAGGGCACGTCTAAATAGTGTCCGCGATTAAATGTGTGTGAGACCTGACGAATAAGATCTGAATGAACATATTGATTTGTATTAATATTTTAGTCATTGTTCTGTCACTTTTCAGTGACAATCATTTCACTGTAGCCTACAGTATATGTAATTCACACATTTATGCCAAAATTCAGTCACGCTGTTAACGTATTACTAATCATATTTCATACCTGTTGTTACATTTTTTAATTAATTTGACTGATAAACACCCTTACGAAAGTTAACCATGGTTTTATTATAGTAAGAATGTAGTAACCATGTTTTTTTTTTCGTGGATTGACTACCATTTGTATTAGTTTTACCAAAAAATACCATGATAAACTACAATAACCATGTTTTATTTTATTTGTAATAAAAACCATGGTTCATTTTCTTGTAATAAATAGATGAATGAATGCGCGGTAACTGCCTTAAAGAAAGTAAACAATGTTAAGCATTTAATTAATCTTAAACAGTAATACGTTAACAGCGTGACTGAATTTTGGCATAAATGTGTGAATTACATATACTGTATACATATCCATAAAGCCTAAATCAGTAGCCTGGATGCCAGCCGAATTTAGCCCCGCCCACAACATTTTTACTGCGTCATGTTCCCACTGCGGGAACGTGACCATCGCGATGTTGCGGTCGAGACTCAGTGATCTCCGTGAGGAGAGAGAGTCCCCTCTGCCACACCCCAATCTACCGTCTCCGAGTGAGGTGGTACTTTGGCTGGTGGCCAGGGTGACCTGAGTGCGGTGCCGTGGTATTAAGAACCCCGACGATCATTCCTCGGGCCACGCCCCCTCTTGCACATTGCTTTAACCCGCGAGTGTTGGACTGAAACAGCGGCCCGTCTCTGACGCCTCGTTCGTTTCGTTCACGCTCCAGATAGCAGTGAGATGTCGATCGCCGCATCCCAAGGTGGGCTGGAGTCCTTTGGGGATGACGATTAGGAGTTGTGCTCCGCCTCCGGGTGTGTCAGCACTGCCTGATCCGACCTAAGGTTGACAGCCATGTTATCTCGGGCAGCCGCGAGTCTCGCGCTGGTGTGGAACTCCGCCCAGTCGCGAGTGCTCGTGGTTGCGCGATTGGTTTTTGGGGACGGCACCCGACAGCTGTTGGGCCCCGCCCCCAATGCCTTTCGCTCCCGAGGTGCATGAGGAGATCACGCGGTCCTGGAAGTCCCCGTGCTTCCCGCGATCGTTTGGTGGCCTCCTCCGCCTTCTCTGCCCTTGATGGGGCCGCGGCCTAGGGTACACTGGGGCCCCCTCACCCCCACTGTTGAGCTCTCTGTTGCGCACTACGGTGTCCACAGAGGGCTTGACGTGGCGTGGTGTGGCTGTCCTAAGCACCCTCCCAAAGCCTGTGGGCTCGTCTACTTCGGTGGCGTGGTCCTGCAGAGCTACGGGCAGGCCGCCGCCCCTTTGCACATGCACAAGGGTGGAGCCGACCCAGGGCTCTTCATTGAGCTGCGTGCCGCGACTGATCCCGCCCCCGGGCGGTGAAGGTGGCCACACGCTCCCTGGGTCGGGAGATGTCCACAGCTGTGGTCCGGGAGAACACCTGGCCTTACCTGGTGATTTGGAGGACGTTGAGTGGGCCCGCCCCCTCAACTCACCCATATCCCAGGCTGGCCTCTTCGGCGGCGCGGCTGGGAACTGCGCCCAACAGTTCTCGGCCGCCCCAGAGCAGACTGAGGCTGTAACACGTACTGCCCCGGCGGCCAGCTGCTGCACCAGCCGCCGGCTCAGTCGCCTCAGTCCGCTCGCCGCCGAGGGCGCCCTCCCTCTTCCCGCCCGGCCCCAGCAGCAGCCTTAACCTGGGCCGCGCCGTGGAGGTGGTTGAGGATGTCGCCCAGTCCGCTCCCCAGACTGGTTAAACGCCACGCTGGAGGTGGACAACTCAGAGATGGGTTCCAGTTCTTCCCAGGGGATGGTAGCAGGGCCTCTCCTTCCCCCGGTGGAGGGCCGGGGGAAAATCCTTCCGCTGCTGGCCCCCGGGCTAGCAGCGCTTGGGAAGAACTCATGTTCCTGTCTCTGAGGACCCAGAGACCGGTGATGACAGTGCGCGCCACCCACGGGTCCCGCCACTCGCATCCCTCTCTGTCGCCAGCCTCCTGGCAGAGCAGACCCCAGTGGAACGCGCGTCCTTCCCTGGTCTCCTCTGTCAGGACGCAGCCGTTAACCGCACCCCCACACCGGGACGCCCAACAGCCTCCCTTGTCCGGGTCGGTAACGCTGCATCGCTGCCCCACTCCGGGTACACCTGTAGTCCGATTGACCCCGCTGGTGCAGTTCCTGGGAGCCTGACTTCAGATTCCAGGGCTGTCCCGTTGGGTCGCGAAGACAGTCAGGTGCGGCTACGCGATTCAGTTCGCGCAGGTTCCTCCCTGCTTCCGGGGAGTCCGTTCCACTATGATCGGGGCTAATGCCCCCGTCATGCGAGCGGAGGTTGCCACCCTACTGGCGAAGGGTGCGATCGAACCTGTCCCTCCAGCCGAGGTGAATTCCGGGTTTTACAGCCCGTACTTCATTGTACCCAAAAAAAAAAAAAAAAAAAGACCGGTGGGCTTGACCGATCCTGGACCTGCGCGTCTTGAACCGTTACCTCCACCGGTTTCCGTTCAAGATGTTGACAGCGAAACGCCTTTTCGAAGGCGTTCGTCCACTCGATTGGTTTGCAGCGATCGACCTGAAGGACGCCTACTTCCATGTCTCCTTTTTGCCTCGACACAGACCGTTCCTACGGTTTGCTTTCGAGGGGCGGGCATATCAGTACGCAGTTCTACCATTCGGGCTATCTCTGTCCCCTCGCGTCTTTACGAAGATTGCCGAGGCAGCCCTTGCGCCCCTTCGGCAGCACGGGGTCCGCATCCTGAATTTCCTCGACGACTGGCTCATACTGGGTCCCTCTCGAGAGCAGGTTTGCGGACACAGAGATTTGGTGCTCCATCACCTAGCCCGTCTGGGCCTTCGGGTCAACTGGGAGAGGAGTAACTTTGCCCCGCGCAGAGGATCTCTTTTCTCGGTATGGATATCGACTCGGTCGCCATGTGCGCGCAGCTTTCGAGCGCACGCGCGCAGTCTCTGCTGACTTCCCTTCGTCAAATCGAGGGCAAGAATGCGGTTCCACTGAAACATTTCAGAGGCTCCTGGGGCATATGGCATCTGCAGCCGCGGTAACGCCGCTCGGATTGCTTCATATGAGACCGCTTCAGCACTGGCTACGCGATCGAGTCCCGAGATGGGCATGGCGGTCTGGCACGCTCCGGGTACAAGTGACTCGGGCCTGCTTACAGACTCTCTCCCCGTGGTCGAACCTCAGTTTTCTACGGACCGGAGTGTCCTTAGAACGAGTTTCCAGGCATCTTGTTGTATCAACAGATGCATCATCCACGGGCTGGGGTGCCATGTGCAATGGACAAGCAGCCGCGGGCTCCTGGATAGGACCCCAGCGCCTTCTGCGTGTCAATTGCCTCGAGTTGCTGGCAGTACGGTTCGCCCTGCACCGCTTCCGAGCGTTGCTGAAGGGTCAACATGTACTAGTCAGGACAGACGACACGGCCGGGCGGTCTACGCTCCCGCCGTATGTCTCAACTCGCCCGCCATCTCGTTTTATGGAGTCAGAAGCATCTGAGGTCCCTTCATGCTGCCCACATCCCGGGAGACCTGAACCGTGCAGCCGACGAGCTCTCACGGCTTCAGCCTCTTCCTGGAGTATGGAGACTCCATCCCCAGACGGTCCAGCTGATATGGGAACGGTTCGGCGACGCACAGGTAGATCTGTTTGCCTCCCAGGACTCTTCCCATTGCTCCCTGTATTATTCCCTGACCTATGGTCGGCACGGATGCACTGGCGCACAGCTGGTCGTCGGGGCTACGCAATTATGCGTTCCCCCAGTGAGCCTTCTCGCACAGGTACTGTGCAGGATCAGGGAGGACAAGGAGCAGGTCATGTTGGCCGCCCCGTTGGCACGGCCGGACCTGGTTCTCAGAACTGCTACTCCTTGCGACAGCCCCTCCCTGGCCTATTCCTCTGAGTCAAGACCTTCTCACTCAGAGACGGGGCACCCCTTGGCTCCAGCGTTCTGGAAGCTCCACGTGTGGCTTCTGGACGGGACGCGGCTGGTTTGAGTAGCCCTCCACCTGCGGTGGTCGCTACCATCACTTCCGCTAGGGCAGAGTCTACACGACACCTCTATGCGTTGAAGTGGAACCTCTTCGTCACATGGTGTCTTCCCGCCCAGAAGACCCCTGGTAATGCCCGATCGGGTCTGTGCAATCGTTTCTCCAGGAGGGGGTGGAACGAAGGCTGTCTCCTTCCACTCTTAAGTGTACGTGGCCGCAATATCTGCCTACCACGATCTCCTGGGAGACAAAAAGGTAAGTAGCAGCACGACCTGATCATCAGGTTCCTGAGGGGGGCGAGGAGACTGAATCTTCCTCGCTCTCCTCTCGTTCCCTCTTGGGACCTCTCAGTAGTCTTAAGTGCTCTGCAGAGGCCTCCCTTGAGCCTTTGCGGTCGGCCGAGATTAAGTTCTTGTCTATGAAGACGGCTCTGCTGACCGCATTGGCCTCGCTTAAGAGGGTCGGGGACCTGCAAGCATTTTCGGTTGACGAAGCGTGCCTTGAGTTCGGGCCGGCTAACTCTCACGTGATCCTGAGACCCCGGCCCGGATATGTGCCCAAGGTTCCCACCACTCCGTTCCGAGATCAGGTGGTGAACCTGCAAGCGCTGCCTTTGGAGGAGGCAGACCCAGCCTTGGCATTGCTCTGTCCAGTACGCGCTCTCCGCGCCTACGTAGACATGACGCAGTGTTTCATGACCTCAGACCAGCTCTTTGTCTGTTATGGTGGAGAGCAGAAGGGAAGTGCTCTCTCAAAGCAGAGGTTGTCTCACTGGATAGTGGACACCATTGTTTTGGCTTACCAGCAGCAAGGCCGACCATGTCCCCTTGGTGTGAGGGCACACTCCACCCGGAGTGTGGCCTCCTCTTGGGCTCTAGCGCATGGCGCCTCGCTAACAGACATCTGCAGAGCTGCAGGCTGGGCGACACCCAACACATTCGCCAGATTCTACAATCTCCGAGTGGAGCCAGTGTCCGACTATGTACTCGCCCCTACGGGTGGCCGGTAATGGACCAGGCTCAGGTGTCTTCGCTTGCTCGCCATTCCACTCCCAGGACTGGATACGTGCGATATTTTCCTCAGGTGAGCTCCCCGAGAGCCCTGAGCTCCTCCAGCACTGCTTACGCCGACATCAGTTCAGTCTGCCCTTTCGAGCCCAGACCCTCATGTCCGGCCAGGTGCTCCGTGTGCATGGTTCCCCTCCGGCGACCCCCACACGAGTATTCCCACCGTAAGCCTCCTCAGTGAGCAGGTGTCTTTCCCTTGGCAAGTCCCTGCCACCCCTAGGGTTAAAAATCCACCTTCGGCTGGTACCCTAGAGATCTTCCATATGCAGCCCTTAGCGGGTCATATGTGTATTCTCTAAGTCCTCCCCACGGGTAGGCATCTTGGCATTCCCTCACTGGGATATGCTTCCCAGTGTACCTTGGTAATCCTGTGATAAGTGGGAGTCCTAGGGCCTTAAGTGGCGGGATCTCACACTTACGCAGGGCACTGGATGACAGCTGAGTGGCGTTGTTGTATAGGATCCCCCATTCGTTAGTCACTAACGTACGTCGTAGTGACTGAACGAAAGGGAACGTCCGGTTACGTATGTAACCCTCGTTCCCTGAGGAGGGAACGGAGACGTATGTTTCCTTTGCCACGTCAGCTGTGCTGCCTGGAACGCAGAGTTCAGTCTTGGCTCCTGCAGCAGTAACATAATGCGATGTTGCCAGCGTACTTCCTTATATACCCACGAGGTGGGGCGGAGTTACGCATGCAAATTCCGCATACCCATGGCATTGGCACTGCCATTGGGCGCTGTTGAATACGAAGAAGATGATTGGCTTCTAAGCGAAACCCCCATTCGTTAGTCACTAACGTACGTCTCCGTTCCCTCCTCAGGGAACGAGGGTTACATACGTAACCGGACGTTTTTATTGGTGAAACTTTTTTCTCCTGCATCCTATTCTACTATTATCCAGAGCTGCACCCTCTACTGTTCATGCGTGAATTTACATTTTTACCTCAGCCTGGGGCTTATTATTTCAATTTTGGTATGAAGAGGTCTTTACAAAAATATAACTTTTTTGTTATAAAAAAACAAAACAAAAAGCCTAGGTGAGAAAAAGTAACACAAAAGTAACGTAACGCATAACTTTTTCTTAAAAAGTAACTAAGTAACAAAATTAGTTACTTAGTTACTTTTTAAGGGAGTAACGCAATATTGTAATGCATTACTTTTCAAAGTAACTTTCCCCAACACTGGATATATATATATATATATATATATATATATATATATATATATATATATATATATATATATATATATATATATATATATATATATATATATATATATATATATATATATATATATATATATACTAAACAGAGCGTGAGTCAAAATCATATAAATACAAATGTTGTCATGGTGTAAATTGTTTGGAAAAGATTGGTTACAAAAAGCTTTGTAGAGCAAAAATTTCCATTTGTTTATCAGGTGCCAATCCTTGGAATTAACATGAAAATTATTGTTCTTTTAATGTACAAATGTAATATTAATACTGTTCTCATATTGTAATGTGGCTCTATAGACCATTTTGGTGTTTGTAAACACAGATGACGTGTTTTGTGGGCTGGCCAAAAGTGACAGTAACAGTCAGAAGCTTTACTTCTGTCACAGAATTTAAAAAAAAAGGTATTTGCGGGTTTATGTCTCACAATTGCCTTTTTTTCCTTCAAAAAGTCAAAATTACCTTTTCATTTATTTATTTATATATATATATTTTGTTCTGTGGCAGGAACAAGCTTCCATAACAGTCAGATGTGCGCACCAAAATATTTACAACATGGATCATTCGGTTGCCTTCTGCGGTTATTTTAATGGTTTCAGAAGAAGAGAGGCTGACATACACTAATTAAACTAACCCTTAGCAATATGGTGATGTTTCCTGACCCATACTCATTGTCAGGTCTATTATTGGTCAATAATTGAACTACTGTAAATGGCCAAAATTACCATTACCAAAAAAACCTGCGTCTATACACAAGAGAAGATAAAGGCATACCATATTGATGCTGACACATTTAATGTTGTACCCATTTTACTACACTTGGTACCACCGTTTTTCTGCCACCATGCGCAACTGTTATCCAAACATATTGTTTGACAACCAAGTTATCTTTATTTGTTGCTCCTGTGTTTATGGTAGATCAGTGGCTCTGCTTGTTTGCGACTCTATGCTAATTTATTCTGCTCTTGGTATATTGTGTTTGTCGCCTGCGTCTTCTTTGTTTTATAATTTGCGCATTGTAAGTAGATCAACCACAGAACACTTAACTGTGAGATTAAAAAAAAAATTATTCATATCTGAAATCATATGTGTTCTTAAAATATTTTTGTTGTTGTGACAGGTAAAAAGACAGTGTCAGTGATGGAAGGTGAATCTATCATTTTAGACACTGATCTTAATGAAATACAGGAAAATGATCTGATATTGTGGAAGTTTGAAGACCATCTCATTGCTGAAATCAATAAAAGTGGCAATCAGTTCTTCTCACATGACACCAGTGATGAGAGATTCAAAGGCAGACTGCAGCTGCATCGGCACAATGGAAATCTCACCATCCGTGGCTCCAGATCCACAGACTCTGGAGTTTATCATCTGAATTTGAGCAGCAGCTCACACTCCTTACAGAGGAGCATCAGTGTTACTGTCAGTGGTGAGTAGATCAGATCTTTCAGTATCAATATCTTATTTACATCTGTGCTCTGATAATTATTGAGATTGTTTCACTTGAAATGTTTTCAATGTATATGCATTAAATAATTACAATAATTTATACATAAAACACATACTAAATGTGTGACAATTAGCAGACCCTTATAAGCATCTCAGCCAATAGACATTGATCACTATCAGCAGCTCTGTGAGTTTATGAATGTAAAATGAGCTTTTGATAAGGAACAGATCATAGCAGAAAAATAAATGTCTTGGTTTACTTCAGCCATACAAAACTGTTTTTTATGTTATAGTGTGTGTTATAGATCAGACACACACACACACACACACACACACACACACACTAATGTCTGTCTTTATCACTACAGTATCAGATCTTCACTCATGTTATATAGAGCTGATGTTTATAGTGTGTGTTATAGATCAGACACATGACTGTCTTTATCATTACAGTAGATCTTCACTCAGGTTATATAGTGCTGATGTTTATAGTGTGTGTTATAGATCAGACACACACACTAATGTCTGTCTTTATCATTACAGTATCAGATCTTCACCCAGGTTATATAGAGCTGATGTTTATAGTGTGTGTTATAGAACACACACTATAAACATCAGCTCTATATAACCTGGGTGAAGATCTGATACTGTTATAGAACACACACACACACACACACACACACACACACACACACACACACACACACACACACACACACACACTAATGTCTGTCTTTATCATTACAGTATCAGATCTTCACTCAGGTTATATAGTGCTGATGTTTATAGTGTGTGTTATAGATCAGACACACACACACACACACACACACTAATGTCTGTCTTTATCATTACAGTATCAGATCTTCACTCAGGTTATATAGAGCTGATGTTTATAGTGTGTGTTATAGAACACACACACACACACACACACACACACACACTAATGTCTGTCTTTATCATTACAGTATCAGATCTTCACTCAGGTTATATAGAGCTGATGTTTATAGTGTGTGTTATAGATCAGACACACACACACACACACACTAATGTCTGTCTTTATCATTACAGTATCAGATCTTCACTCAGGTTATATAGAGCTGATGTTTATAGTGTGTGTTATAGATCAGACACACACACACACACACACACACACACTAATGTCTGTCTTTATCATTACAGTATCAGATCTTCACTCAGGTTATATAGTGCTGATGTTTATAGTGTGTGTTATAGATCAGACACACACACACACACACACACACACACACACACACACACCACACACACACACACACACACACACACACACACACACTAATGTCTGTCTTTATCATTACAGTATCAGATCTTCACTCAGGTTATATAGAGCTGATGTTTATAGTGTGTGTTATAGATCAGACACACACACACACACTTATGTCTGTCTTTATCATTACAGTATCAGATCTTCACTCAGGTTATATAGAGCTGATGTTTATAGTGTGTTATAGATCACACACACACACACAAACACAGTAATGTCTGTCTTTATCATTACAGTACCAGATCTTCACACAGGTTATATAGAGCTGATGTTTATAGTGTGTTATAGATCACACACACACACACACACACACACACACACACACACACACACACACCACACACACACACACACACACACACACACACACACACTAATGTCTGTCTTTATCATTACAGTACCAGATCTTCACACAGGTTATATAGAGCTGATGTTTATAGTGTGTTATAGATCAGACATACACACTAATGTCTGTCTTTATCATTACAGTATCCAGGGCTCTCAAGTTTTTAACTGAGTTCAGAGTGATATTTTGGCGGCGGTGGGGATGGTGTTCTGATCTGAAAAATGACAATTCGTACAAATAAAAACATATTTAATTCAGCATATCTTAGTGCATATCTACACACTAATGTCTTCACACTAATGTCTGTCTTTACATTTACCTCTGGAGACAAGATTCCTTTACAATTTTTTATGAGAAATATAAAATAATTGTTGCACCAGGGTGTAGAGCACATTTGTCCTTTATTTTCATTTTCATTTTCTGTATTTTTGCAATTCCTTCCCAATCATTTGTGTGATTGTAGCTGAGAGAGCTGTCTGAAGGGGGTCGCACACTGGGTGCGAAGCTCAGCACCGCCACGCCACGTCTTTAACCCTCTGGTGCTCTTCGGTCATTCCTGTCCGGAAAATTTTATGTTCAGAAATTTTAAAAATCACAGCTTCATCGGAATGATATGAAACTTGGTGACTTTTCTAGCATTAGGTATGTAAACACACAAAAAAATTGAGGTCATGATTCGAGCATGCTAATTGGTCGTAAAAAAAAAAACCGTTCATTGTGATAAAGCCTTCTGTCATAAATGACCGACCATAGGAAATGAATGGCAAATCTGCAAAAGCACAAAAATTCTCTGAATATTTGTGTGTACAATCTACAAATCGGCCACAATGCTGAAAAAAAGTACACAGCAGTAAAGGGGTGACACTCTAAAACATCAAGAGTGTGATATTGACACATCCACTCACACACACACACTTATACACACACACACACACACACACACACAACCATGAAAAACTGAACCTATGAACCACATTTTGAATTTTTTTTAAATCACTGCTTCATCAGAATGAAACGTTTATAGCATTAGGTATGTAAACACACCAAAAACTTGTGCTCTTCAGTCAAAAATGACCACCATAGGAAATGAATGGGAAATCTGCAAAAACGCAAATTCACAGAAAAAATATTGATATTTCGAAAAAAAAAAAAAAAATCTAAATCTTTATAATAAATAGTCTTTGCGATTTTTTTTTTTTTTTAAATATATATTCAAATGCATCAAAAAAAAAACCATTAAATGTGTTCAAAAGAGAACTAGGGAATTATCAAGCCTTTCCATAGAGACCTCTAGTGATTACACCCATGCATGATTTCTTAAATAATTCCAAACGACGGTGCTAATCTGCCTTCAAAAAATTCTTTTAAAGGCCTAGTCTCTATTTTAACCTGAAATACTGCAATAACAAAAATAAATAATAATAAAATTACCCAAAAAAAATTTGCTATAATTTTCAATGGCAAAAAATAGACCATAATTATTGCATAAATATAAAAAAGCATGCAGGAACCCCATTTTTCATGATATCTTCGACAAATTTTAAATATAAACTGATGAGACTTGTGCCTTTCAATTCATTAACTAACTGGATTCCTCCAGGCTTATTTTCATATATTTTTACATCAAATAATAAAGTGTTCATTGTAGCACAAATCATCTTCAAGACAATTCAACTTCTATAACTGTTTGTCTTTCTAAGTTTTTTTCTACTTTAATGTTTGGGTAATAAACTCTAAAGTGTCTTCTTTTTAAGGATCTCTAAATTGTGCATGTAATGCAAATTGTTCAGCAACTGCAATTGTTTTAGTTGGGAGATGTCATTTCTGGGGATGTGCCTCAAGCAGGCGGAGGGAGAAATGGAACAGACATAGTCTTGGAAAAAAGCTTGCAGGAACCACATTTTTCATTATATCTTCCTTAAACTTGAACTATAAACTGATAAGTCGTGTGGCTTTCAATCCATAACTGAACTGGATTCCTCCAGGTCTATTTTCATATATTTTTACATGAAATAATACAACATTCTATGTAGTGCAAATCATTTTTGAGGCATTTCAACTATTATAATTTTTTATCTGATTGATAATTGAGAATTATCAACTCTGATTGCTTTTTAGTAGAGTCCCAAGTGTCTTCTTTCCAAAGATACCTTAATTGTGCCTGTAGCACACTGTTCTCAGGAGCTATAATTGTTTTAATTCAGGTAGGTCGTTTTCAGCTGTGAGCCCCAAAGTGGGGGTGCAGCTTAACAGGTTAACAGCCTGATGTGACATATATGTCACCACAATATTTTCATAACTTGATTTATATCAATTTGTTTAAGAAATGTATTAAAATCAGGTTAAGTGTAATCTATGATAAGTTATTAAAATGTTAGAATTGTTGCATGGGTTGAAACATACCTTTAGTAACAAAAACAAGTGTATTAAAAAATTGCTCACACTGCAACATGTGCTAACCAGACAGACCACCATTTTGGAAATGTTGCCATGGCAACAAAAAATGCACAAATTGTCACATGACTGAACCTGGGTGTTCCTTATATGTCACTTAGGGACTTCCTGAGTTGAAATTTAGGGATATTGCTTTAAAAAGACCTTTCCAGATAATCACCAGTGTTTGTGACACCCGTGTCACTGTGGGTTCTTATGGGTTAAAGCAGGTGTCCTGACATTTCATCCTACCCGTTAGATTGTCCTACCAGGGCTTTTTTAACCACGATTTGGCCATCTGAGACAAATTTTGCAAATCCTAAAAGATTCCTCTGATCCTAGGCTAAAATCTGAAGTCTTTGATCGTTAGTTTGATATGTTCGCCGGCAGCCGATTAATGACCGTTGCGATCAAATTTTACCTCAGACGAAATTCTGGCAGTGTCAGAAGATTTGGCGCACAATCCTGCAGTGTGACTTCTCCTACGACGACCGTCAAATTATCTTGGTTTTTCAAGACAAACTATCACCAAAATGAGCGCTAGAGATTTCTGTGTAGCCACCATTTCAATCCCGCAAGTAATGCAGTTCTCAGTCCCCGAACGCGTCATTGACTGATGATATAAAACTCGGACGAATCGACGAATCGAATCGATGCATTTGTGTAAGAAAAATATCCATATTTAAAACTTTATAAAGTAAACTTTCAGCCGACTGCCTTCCCTGTTCAAGCTATGGAAAAGTTGTTGAAAGTTCCCCTGCCGATCGAAAGACTAATGCGACCAGGTAAGCTCGTCATGAAATTATGGGCTAATTTTTATTTTTGGGTGAACTATCCCTTTAACAAAACCTCAAATCACATGAATATGATGCTGGTAGCACAATCTGATAGGCAGCATTTTTTGCTGTTGAATTGTGCTACCTACTGTTTTAATGGGAGGTAGCAAAATCTGACAAGGTAGGACAAATCTACAGAACACCGGCCTTACAAAAAAATCCTTTAGGAATGCATTGTGTTTGCAATGCATTCCTGCAGCATGCAACTTTCGGGGGCGTTGAACTTGCTGATTTGTTGAGTTAACAACAAAAGGTTGTTTTATTTCAACCTAAAAGTAAGTTTTAAAAAATACGACCGATGGACCGACAACGAGGTTCAGGCTTTATTACGTTTATTTGCGGAGGATGAAATACAGTGGGCTCTGGAAAGTCGCGCGCAGTCCTACGTCACCGGACTAATCTTCACAATACTTTAGATCACACTGGAAACGCAGACAGCAGCAGGTCTGGGGGAAAAAATTCCTGCGACAAATTCTAGGTTATTTTGGTGGAAACAGGGCTATAAACTGTATGTTTACATCTGTGCTGGTAATAAAAACAGGACAGTCAGTGTCGAAGGTTGCAGTAATGTTTAGCTAATGTGAAGTAACCCTTTTGGATCACAATATCTGCCATGCAAACACACACAAAAAATTTTGTTCTTCAGTGGTTCCTTGGGGTGATTGAGGTGCTATATAGCGCTGTTACCGTATAAAGAACCTGTTAAGCCCAGTGTGGTTATTCAGCCGTTCTTTGGGGTGGTTAAGGTGCTATATAGCACCACTACTGTATAAAGAACCTGTTAAGCACAGTGTGGTTATTCAGCCGTTCTTTGGGGTGGTTAAGCTGCTATATAGCACCACTACTGTATAAAGAACCTGTTAAGCACAGTGTGGTTATTCAGTGGTTCTTTGCGGTGGTTAAGGTGCTATACAATGGCGCCTGGTGATAATTATTTGGGGGGGGGGCAGTGTTTTCACTTTTATCTTTTTACACATTCATTTCCCACATATAATTGAATGAGGAAAAAAAACAAAACAAAAAAACCAGCAACAACAGACTAGCATGTTGACTATTTGAACATAAATTTTGCTCTCCTTTCTTTCTGGCCAGCAAATTTCTCAGTCAGTCAGTCATCTCAGTAGTGTCATGACGTTTGCAATGCTCAGTCAGATATTTGAGGTCTCTTACCCCCGTTGTTGTCCACAAAACTTTAGTACCAACACTTTGAAATATAAGACAGGGAGAGCAATACCGGGCATTGCTAACAACACATCCAGCCAGCCACCTATGTTTCTCATAACAAGTGCGTGAAGCTCTGAGTGCAGCTTCATCCTCTGTCACTGGTCTGCTGCTGGATTTGTAAATCGCCTTGGTCCGGTTCGGGATCTTCCAACGAACACCTTGTGAAAGAATTTGGTTTAACTGCTACCATCTCTACGAAAGTGATCATCATAACAAGGTTTTGGCGGAGTCAGAGTGACTGTGTCGCATGCGCACTTTCGCTTTATTGGCCAAGAGCGGAAAGTTGAATGACAGGTGACAAGAACCAGTCAGATTGGATAAAATAACACGCATCCAATTCTGATTCGCCAGGGACGCAGTGACCTGCGTCCGGAGGAGGATCTTTAAAAACCAATTAGAGACCAGCTTCAGGTCACATGCTGCCCGTATATTTTTGGACTCAGATAAACGTCCATTTGTCCGGCATCCCTCGCGCATGAACCCGCAGCAAACAGACGATATACAAGAAATTCACTGTTACTGTCAGTGGTGAGTAACTCAAGACTTATGAATTAACGATTGTTTATCAGCTGTCTGTGAAAAATTCAGATGACGTGACATTAAAGGACTTGGAGCTTGAGGAACCAATCTTTCCTTTAAAAACAATACAGTTACTTTCAGAGCTCATAACTTCTTTAGCTAAAAGAGCTTGCTTGTGTCTTTCTTTACTGACACCTGTGACTAGATCTGTGTTAAATACTTACTGTTGTCAGGCTTACAATAGCAATAGTAATATTTTAATTGTTTAATCTTCATCACTGTTTTAATGTTTATATGTAATCATCACAGTCATTGGCATAAATATTTACCTACCAAATATACACTCAGATCTTCTCTCAGGTTATATAGAGCTGATGTTTATAGTGTGTGTTATAGAACACACACACACACACACACACACACACACACACACACACAAATGTCTGTCTTTATCATTACAGTATCAGATCTTCACTCAGGTTATATAGTGCTGATGTTTATAGTGTGTGTCATAGATCACACACACACACACACACACACACACACACACTAATGTCTGTCTTTATCATTTTCAGTGTCAGATCTTCACTCAGGTTATATAGAGCTGATGTTTATAGTCTGTGTTATAGATCAGACACGCACACACTAATGTCTGTCTTTATATGACCTGAGTGAAGATCTGATACTGTAATGATAAATACAGACATTTGTGTGTGTGTGTGTGTGTGTGTGTGTGTGTGTGTGTGTGTGTGTGTGTGTGTGTGTGTGTGTGTGTGTGTTCTATAACACACACTATAAACATCAGCTCTATATAACCTGAGCGAAGATCGGATACTGTAATGATAGAGCTGATGTTTATAGTGTGTGTTATAGATCAGACACACACACACACACACACACACACACACACACTAATATCTGTTTTCATCATTACAGATCCAGGTCTGTCTTCAGGTGCTGTAGCAGGAATAGTTGTTGTTGTTCTGCTGGTGAAGTTTGCTGCAGTTGCTGGTGTGATTTACTATCGCTACAAGACCTCTCAACTAAACAGACGTAGGGGTAAGTATCTCCCTCAGTTCACATAATATGGAAAAAGACCTGAGTGAAGTCTGAATACTGTTAAACAATAACAGATGAAGTGCAGATACTGACCTACTGTGAGCTGCATCTCTGTGTGTCTGTTGAAAACTCACAGTTACTAAAGATATGAGAGTCTGATCACAGCAGCATGTGCACCATTTGTTGTGTCTGTGTATGACGTGCCCTCATTACTTTAGAATGAAGATATTAAATATTTTAAATATATATTGAACACACAAAGAAACACAATTAATACAGATATAATAGAGACAGCATTGATCTTGAGCTGTTAAACTTCAGACTGAAGAGCAAATAGTGTGTCTCATTCTGGGCATATCCTGAGATAGAGAGGTCATGTATTTCTTACAACTAAACATGAAATAAGCTTTTAACTAAGAATAATAGATATTAATAATTAAATTACTGTATAATTGAACACTAAACAATTTAAGAACGGTACAAAGCAAATGTTTAATTTAGATTGTGTAGATGGTTGTCTAATGCGATTATTTAGCAGTGTCAGCACAGACTACAATTACTGGCTGTAAGTCCGCTGAAATTCGTTCCAAAGGAGGCCAACGATCGCGGGTGAAGGTCTTTCCAGCTGACTAAGGGATTTAAATCCAATTCATCTTTTATCTGACTCCATTCATCATAATCTCAAATTTAGGTTAGAGTGCCAATTGGTTATTTGGTCATTTATATTTAATAGTTAATCACACATTTAATTATTCTGTTTAACCCTTTGTTGAAATTATGCCGGTTCATAATCTACTAGAGATAGTTAATAATTCCAGAGTAAGTCAGAATAGATCAAAATGTAACAATTTATTAACAGTCAGGTAAATGTATAATGCCAATTACATAATCAATTCAAAGATAATCCATAAATAATTTCAAATACTCTGAAGTAAGGAATAAAATATGGATACCTGCCTTTCTGAAAATTACATAACGCTGAGAATCTAGACGTTCAGCGTTACGGGCCGAACTCGTTACAGTATCGCGCCCTGAACCTTTTGGCACTCCTCCTTATATGCTCAGACCAAGACAGAAATCTCTTTCAAATGGAAACACGTGTTAAATGTGTTGGGAATTTACATTTAATCACTATCCCATATGACCTGCATTGACAAGAGACAAAATGGTTAAAGCCACACCCACCGTAATAAGCCAAATTTCTCTAAACTCTTAAAACCTTTATTATCTTCTTGTTTACTTTTGTGGTGATGAGAACTTTGTACCAGTCGCACTGAGACATTTCAAACGATATCAAACACGTATAATACTGTATAGTGAGAATTGACATTAAACCAAATAGATTTTGTGAATTCTAGAGGAAGAATGGGGGAAGATTCAGATGAAAGGAAAGGCATTAGAATTAAAGCCATTCTCAAATGATTCACTCAGTGATAACTGTAAGAGACAGTTCAGAGTTAATTTTCAGAAAATGTCCTTTGTCTTCTCGGGGAGTACACTTCAGACATTCCGGCATGCTAACTTTTTTACAGTCTTACACTGGCAGAACCATTTCTCCATCCAATAAGATCTGATCTGATTGGCTGGCTTGATTCGCCTTCTAAAAGTAAAGGAGCACACAGGTGTGTTTATCAGTACATCTGTTTACAAGAGACCAGACTGATACAGGAAGTGCTTTCAAGTATGAAATAATGATTTGTTACAGTTTTTAAAGGTTGTCACAACACATCTGAGATTAGTTTGAGGCACATAGTAGCAATTATAGACAAGAAGAACTGTGATTGGCTGCTTTACATGTCAGATGGTATATTCTTATTCTCATATTCTTGTCTGCCAGTAAATTAAAGTTTTACAAAAGATTCAAAAATGTGTTTATTTCCAGCAAGGAAATCAAAACGCTGGCCAAGATGGACAAACACTGTAAGATGTGTGACATGGATTCATTCGGAGATCATTACAACATTAACACCATTAATACAAAAAAAAGATTGAGATGACTTGATCTCGTTTTAATTTAACTTTACAAGAGCCTAACAAATACTTTTCTCTGTGAGACTCACTGACCTTCATTCAGATATTAACCTCGTAACATATTTGAGAAAAAAATAACAATATGCACAAGTGAGCCAATTTGTTTCTGTATGTAATATATATTCTATAATATCTACAATTTAAAAGAAAGAGGTGTATATAGTTTCTTTAACAATACAATATTGGATTTAAATATTAAGTATTAATACTAAAATAGTAATTTAATTTTCCCTTTTTGAGTAGATTGTTTGAAACACTTTGGACTAGGAGTGACACAAAATGATGAAATCTATTATTATTGGATGTATTAATTAAATGTAAATCAGTCATTTCAAATTGACCAAAAAAAGTAAATGTATTTTTTTCCCTTTTTTTCATGAATGCATTGCTAATTGATTTTCATTAATTTTTTCTGTATCACTGCTTGTATAACAATTAACCGAAAGCTTCATTGTTTAAACAAACTGTGTAATTGTTGCAGCAGAAGCCCTGACTGAGCCCTTGAGTGCTGATAACACTCAACATTCAATATTTATATTAATATGACCTCATTCGTTAATTTATTAAACACCATTAATACAGTAAATTGAAATTCAATGCTGCATCAGTGTTATCTGCAGACTTAAGACTGTTTCTTTTTTTTGTTTTTAACTTCTGTGATTCTTTGTGTTCTCACAGATGTTGTGAAAAAGAACGGAACAAAAGATCCTTTGAAACCGGAGACGGTCAACAGTGATGACTCAGTGATGTCACTGTAACAATAGACACAGAAGTCAAGCCATGTGTGCTTTTGAGATGTGACACAGTTTGCACTGATACTGATGATAATATTTTCTTGTTTTTAAGAGTCAGTTTGACTGATTTTTGTGTCATTTAGCATGTTACGTTATATAAGAAGGCTTGATGTTACACTTTTACAGAATATTGCAGAAATATTCTCAAACTGAAATTGTGTAAATGCTTTATTCGTGTTTGTCTGTTTTATTTGATGCTCATGCACTGTTACATTGCACATTTTTGTTCATATTCAATTATTCATGCTTAAATATGTTTAAATGAACCATGTAAGAATAGACACCACAATATTTAGTTTTTTTCAAGTAAATCCGTCTCTCTTTCACCTAATAAATGTAAAGTGACTGAAGGACTGAAGTGTTAAACGCTCTTAGCGTTGCTCTGATATTCTGTGTTCATAAATGCGTTATAGATGATTTACTGTCTGAACATTTCATTCATTCAAGTTTTTTTTTTTTTTTTTTTTTAAATATTCTAACATTAAACGCATCAGTTTGCTTCTATTCACATTGTGGATTATGGAGTATTATGAAAATAAAAGCTTGTTTTGCCATAATTGTGTTTCATGTTTGTGTTCAAGTTAGACGCATAATTATGGTTTTAAATATTTAATACTGACTATATAATTGACTGATACTATAATACTGACTGATATTAATTTAAAACTCTTTATTTGATTATTGCACATCAATAATCAATTCACTCAAATATACATGCATGCTACACATTCCATGTTAATGAGTTTCTCATGATTTAATGACCAGACAAAATATTTAGTTGTGACCAAAAGTGGATATTGATATCAGTCTAAAGCAGGGGTGTCCAAAGTCCAGCCCAAGGGCCAAATGCGTTCCGGGGATTAATTTCAAACTGCCAGCAGAGAGTCTATTAAAATATATTGTGGCCCGCTATGCATAATTGACAAATCGTGCAGTTTCACAATGTCAGCACAAGGTGGCAGTACTAGATTTTAGGCCAGGGAAACCTTAACGTACCAAAAGTGGAATAAAACAATGCTACTTGTGCTCTGACTCTGGCCCTGTCCCAAATGGCACACTTCATGTGCACTTTCAGTCTTGTGGACTTACAATGGCCGCAGACTGCGCATGTCTGTTAAGTCAACGAGACCGCAGAGTATCCCAGTTGTCATTTTAGGTCTCAGAAGAGTGCTCGCGAGCGCCCCCTTTGCGGTCGATATGCACCCTCGATGCGCACTTCTGCCAAGCCCGCACTGGTGCGGGTTACGCAGCGTACTTCTTCCCGGCAATCAAAGCGGCATTACGTCGTGAAAGTGCGGACTCAGAGGAAGACAGTGAGGGTTTAGGGTGCCATTTTGGACTAGCCTGGTCCTACCAGACTCTAGTATATTTCATTTGTACAGAGAGTCTGGCCACTCTCCATTGACAAGCGTTTACTTCCTTGAAGGCGGGAACTCTGTTGAAGTTTAAAACTATTGGATCTGCCCAGAGCCACTCTGGATCTGCCATAACCAATCGCTAACGTTTGGTAGTATGTATGTTGTGCGCCGTTCGCCTCTGTTTCTCACATGGAAATCCGTAAAATTAAATGTGCACATCACCTCAGTGATAAAACTTTAAACTTGTGCATTCGGATTGTGATTTATTCGCGGTGGAGGGGAGAATTTTGTGTTCGGAAACACGCTGCTCACGTGGTCCGTAACATGATTGTATGCTGTAAATAAAATATCATATGCTTGGTATGATAAGAATAAATGCTGCAGTAAATAACAGCCCAATTCAAATGTTTACGTGCTTTTCTTCTTTTTATTTCTTGAGCAGAGATGACATATATTGCTCTTGTAAATACTTGCCAGCATTTAAAGAAATACAAGTCTAGAAATGCATCCAAATTACAGCGAAGCGCAACCGTACGGTGCTCTGCAGGGGTCTAAAAGGATATAAACAGTGAATTTTGAAGTGATATAGTCTTGAAAACTCAGAGATGTGGATTCGGACAACAATTAAATTACGACACGACCTTGGTGTTTGTCAAAAGTAGGTAATTCAGCCGGGGATTTTTACGCGGGTGGTGGGAGACAGACGGCAATAAAATCACTGACTTGCCCCTGTAAATGATGACAATACCTTCCGACCCCACAAGAAACCATTAGCATCCGAATAGGGCTTCAGCCAACTCCTTCACCACTAACGGAGCGATGTGGAAAATCAAACTTTTCCTGAACCCCGTGGGAAGGAGGGCCACAACATCATGGCCACAAACAAAACTCAGCAAAGATTGTTCTTGCTCCGGCTTTAACTTCTGGATATTCTGCAGTGGTGGCACAACGGAATTAATGGATTTGCTCACATCTTTCTCCGCCGTCATTACTGAACTACAACCCAAACTAGCACACGACATCAACATCATATACCGCAGTCCCAGACGGAGTACTGAAGGAAAATGAAAATTGAGCGGAAGCACGTAGGAGGGCAGAGCCAGGCTAGCATTATGCCTTTGGCCCAAATAATATGAAGAGGACAGTAAAAATACACTGTAATTCTCTACACACCACAGTAATATTGAATCTCTTGATTGTCTCTTCATCCTCAATCACGATACTTAGTTGATAAAGTCCAGAGTCTGTGGTTCTGATGTCACTGATGGTCAGAGATCCAGTCTGATTGTCCATCTTCAGTCTGTCTCTGAATCTCTCATCATCCTCATACTGAGGACTGTCACTGATCGCTCTCTTGATTATAGCTATACGACTGTTCTTAAACCTCCACTCTATCTCATCATATGTCTGTTTTCCATTAACATCACTGTGTAGAGTGACAGAATCTCCCTTCTTCACTGAAACTATCTTCACTTCATTTGTCTCAACACCAAACACACCTGGAGAACAACATTAATAACAACTCATTAAAATCCTATGAACATTTTCAACAGTACATTTATCACTAGAAGTAAAGACATAAAATGTGTTTATAACTCACCAGACAGGCAACACAAACTCAACTAAATAAGTGTGTGCAAAATCATCTCCAACAGCTTAAGATAAAAACACTATGATCTGAAAACTATCAGTGGTTTAATAAAGGAACTCTTCAGTCAGAGAGAATTAACTCCTGCGCGTCACAGTTCATGTACGAGAACGCGCTTCACACTATGACTAGTCACATGATACAGTCAATGAAAACTAACATTTATGAAATCAATGTAATAAACCCCAAAGCATTGTAACCATAGTTCTCACCGAAATACTGTTATCATTATAAATAATCTTCTAAAACACAATAAATTGGATCTTGCAACGGTGCATGTTTTGAGATTTTTGTTTTTCATTAGGCCTAGTTACTCAATGCTTTACCAGTTTTATTTTAGGAACGGTATCTAGTATGGCATATACAATTATGCTCATCATGTTTATGAAGCACATAACTAAAGTTCACACATTTGTTGGTGTGATCGTGTGAAGATCTATTTCATCTTTTTTTTTTTTGTGCTATTTTCTGAGGTGTCATTTCACGCTGAATAAACATGTCTTGACTGTCCTTTCAAGCAGAAACAACCTCATCATTTTAAAAAGTCATTGGGATCTGATGGAATCAGATGGCATGGTGCATAATCAATTATGGCATGTACATGGCAATACCAGTGCAGCTTTCTACAAAAGGACGTTTTTTTTTTTTTTTTTTTTTCTCACTTCTCATTTCACACAGAAGCAACATCCTGTAGAGCATTTTGACTGTGCCTATTTCCGTAGAAAACAGCCTTTATGTGCTGGTCTTATTTGGAACTGATAAAACTAGTCTCCCAGTTTCCAAAACCATAAACAAGACCAGCAGAACTCAGCTCAATGTCCACTTAAGACTAAAAACACTAAAACACCTTAGGCTGGATTTGTCAGCAGGGTAGCAAATATATTTTATAAATGTATTTGATAAAATTGATATACTTTGAAGTATATGCTCTCAGATCATCTTCTAGGGTTGATATAGGCGAATATAGGTTTTTAAAAAAAAAATCTAATTATTTCACAAAGTTTTATTTTCTTAACAAAAACCCTTGTTAAAGGTCATTATCATCGCCCCCTAGTGTCCTGATGTGTGAATGTCTGATTCATCAGTAACGGACTGATGTTGAACTCATAACAGCAGCCAAACCCACTACATTAGAGACAACACAGAAAAAACATCCCAGTACTGTAACAGAACTGATCGCATTCATTTGGGCCACTCTGACAATAGACTAACCTGACATAAACTCAGACCACAGCAGGTTACACTTTGACTCAGAAACTGAGCTGCAAGTGTCTAAAGCATTCTGTGGAAACAATGTTTCTTCCATGAGGGGAAAAAAAAACCCTCTTATTTAACAGTAAAGCTGTCAAGGGGAAATCCTTAATGTTATCAAGAAAAGAAGCCTGCATATAAACATATAAAACACGAATGGGTCGTTCTCGGGAGCTCAGTGAATTCAAAGGTGGTACTGTGATAGGTTGCGACCTGTGCAATAAGTCCATTCATGAAATTTCCTCACTACTAAATATTCCGAGGTCAACTGTTAGCGGTATTATAACAAAGGAAGCAATTGAGAACAACAACAACTCGTAAAATGGTAGTAAAATCACAGAGCGGGGTCAGTGCATGCTGAGGTGCACTGTGCGCAGAAGTCGCAAACTTTCTGCAGTGAATAGCTACAGACCTCCAAACTTTGTGTGGCCTTCAGATTAGCCCAAGAACAGTGTGTAGAGAGCTTCATGGAATGGGTTTCCATGGCAGAGCAGCTCATCCAAGCCTTACATCACCAAGTGCAATGCAAAGTGTCGGATGCAGTGGTGTAAAGCACGCCACCACTGGACTCTATAGAGCACTGGAGAATTTAATCTATTTCGCTTTCGAAGCGTTATTTAATCTATTTTGCTAGTTTCTGAGGTGTCATTTCATTCTTGTTAATTTGTCACTTTAAGGGCCAATTTGCCACAACTTCCTACAGAAATATTTAACAATAATTTCCAGTATAACCTCATAATTATTTTAGTCATTTTAAAATTACAGTATAGTAATGGAATTAGATGGCATAGTGCATTGATACATAGTCTATCATTGCATTTACATGGCAATGCCAGTGGAGTATTTTCTGCAATAGCCTATTTAATAGACTGTGTCTATTTCCGTAGAAAAAAGCATGTATGCTGGTTTATTTGGAACTGATAAAAACTGGTCTCCCAGCTTCCAAAAAAGACCAGCAGAACTCAGCTCAATGTCGACTAAAAACTGACTGGATTTGTCAGCAGGGAAGCAAATATATTTTATAAATGTGTTTGATAAAACTGTTACTTTGCAATGTATGCATATGCTTTACATACTGTGCTCTCAGATCATATTCTAGGGTTGATAGGCAAATATATGCTTCAAAAACAATCAAATTATTTCACAAATCTTTATTTTCTTTATAAAAACCATAACAAAAACCCTCTGAGGCTTGTTAAAGGTCATCATCATCGCCCCCTAGTGTCCTGATGTGAGAATGTCTGATTCATCAGTAACGGACTGATGTTGACCTCACAACAGCAGCCACACCCAGCAGATACAACCAATCAGAACACAGGAAAAACATCCCAGGACTATAACAGAACTGTTCAAAATCTTTCAAACAGGCTCCAGGCTCCCTGTGTGCCTTATGTCACAGACTAAAATACTTGTTTGAACAGAACAGGATCAGTGTCTCGTTCTTTGTCTTCAGACCTAAGATTGTGCACTGGTCTTAGAACAGACGACGCTCCTGGAGCTCCCCCTAGTGACTGGACATGGAAACACACTTTCTGCAATGCTATTTTGATGTAGGCTACATTTTTAAACATGCATGTCGAGCATGCTAGGCGCCACGCTAAAAAGAAAACTATACATTGTCTCTAGCGGCCAGGAAAGTCAGGTTTACCTGCACAACTCTTAGGGCCTCCGTTACACTCACCCCCCTAAACCTCACTCCCATCCGGGTCACATGCGCCACCAATATAACTTCTGTTACCAGTGTACTATTACCTTTGGGTTTTAAGGGACGTTGCCACCCGTCCCGTATTTACAAGCAAAATGTCGTGTCCCGTGATTTGTCCCGTATTTTACACAGGTCCACACATAGTTCAATAAACACATACGGATTTTGCAGTGTTGAGAATACTGATAGCAAATATAAAGAAATCAATTTCAAAATAAGTAGTAGAGAAGCTCATTTGTGCGTGATTGCGTTTTAGCGGCTTTGTTGCCATTGCGGCGGAGTCTCGAGAACATGCGCTGTGCCAGTGTGTCTGTAAACGCGTTTTTAAAAAAAAAAAAAAACATGTCGAGCTCGCGTCGCGTCCACAGCTTGAACGCAAGAGGATCTCCAGATATAGAGATATCAAAAAGGTATCAATGGGTCTGTGACCAGTAACTCATGATGAACCTCAGGCCAACTGCACACTTTATGAGAAGCATTTCAGTTGCTCAGACTGACTGACTTGCAGCAGCGCTGACGGACCGGTCTATGTGACACACACATCCGTGCTTTTAAAGATATAGGCCTATAGTTTTTTTAATAGATAATATATAATATTCCATACATTATCAGAGCTTGGCAGACAGAATTATTATTTTTTAGACATGTTTATTAATAGATTATAGCCTAATAAATGTTATTATTAAAATAATGTATAATTTAGCTAGGCTATATTAATCATACATAATAAATAATCCTGTCATATAAAGTTTCTGACATTTAAAAAAAAATTTAGATAAAAAATGGGACAAATAATTACATGATAATATAGTCATAATTTAAGTAAATTAATGAAAAAAATAAAATAAAATTGAAATTCAAAAAAGTGATTACTGGTTCAGAATGGCTGCTTAAAGGGACAGTTCACCCAAAAATGAAAATTCTGTCATCATTTACTCACCCTCAAGTTGTTCCAAACATGTATACATTTCTTTGTTAAGTTGAACACACAGGAAGATTACTATGGAAGTCAATGGTGCCCCCAAAGCAGCCTGGTTACAAACTTTCTTCAAAATATCATCTTTTGTGTTCAGCAGAAGAAAGAAACACATACAGGTCTGGAACATCATGAGGGAGAGTAAATTATGACAGAATTTTCATTTTTGAGTGAACTATCCATTTAAAGTGCACCAAATAGGCTACTAAAGAGTTCTTTAGAAATAAATAAAATAATCAAATGTAAATTAATATAAAAAGTGTTCTGTTTGCAAGTTCACATACTTGATATCATGTTTTCTTATGGTTTATTATTGAGCTGCCAAGTTGTCAATGTTGAAATAATAATTTCATGACGTAATCTTTATTTCTGTCCTTTATGCCAGTGGTTCCCAACCACGTTCCTGGAGGACCCCCAACAGTGCACATTTTGCATGTCTCCTCAATCAAACACACCTGATTCAGGTTATCAGCTCATTAGTAGCTACTCCAAGACCTGATGTGGGTGTGTCAGACAAAGGACACATCCAAAATGTGCACTGTTGGGGGTCCTCCAGGAACGTGGTTGGGAACCACTGCTTTATGCAATGAAAGTCGTGAATGGGTGTCCCTTATTTTGCCACACTGAAGGTGGCAACCCTATTTGGGACACAACTCATAGGCCTACGATGCTGTGTCATTTTTCGTTCCAAAATGTTGCAGCACTTGTTTGGTTCGATGTTAGATATGTCATAAAATGTGAATTTTCAGGGATGCACGAAGGGTAAAAATCAGATCTCTGGGTTGCTGGATTTACTACTTTATGTTTACAATGAATTAATGCCTTTGCCCGTTTACCCATCAATCAACCGCACATGCAATAGCAAAACAGGAGCGAGATGTTTGTCCACTCAACAGAAACCACATTCGTTTGGGCCACTCTGATGTAAATGTAACATAGTTGAAAATGTAATTTCTAATATGCATTACTGTTTTTCTCAATTTATTTGGCACATTTCTTGAAACAGTTTTTACCATTCTCTTAACTGTAAGTGCAATTGTCACAATGGTTCACTGAAATATCAGAACTGTATTGCATGTCTGCAAAATGCATTTAGGCTACTCACCCAAAACATTTAATTCATGCTTCAAAAACTAGTTATGTTGTGTCAGTAAATTGGCCAAAGCCACCAAAATAGAAAGTGTTTTTATCATCGTGTGAGCCACACTGGTCAAAACGTTATTGTTATTTCACCATGGCAGTCAAGCGGGGAAATTGTTACATACAAATGTCATGCATGTACTACAGTTTTGATGACACTGAGTGCTTATTGTACTATACAAAAATGTTACAAAGCTTACAATAGGTGAAGATTTACTTAGAGTTAGTAGTACTGTAGTACACAGCAAAAGAGTTATACAGTAGCTACATTTTTTGTAACATATAAACTGAAAACTTGTTAATTTTACTGTAATTTCTCATTTCAATTTGAAATGTTTTACATGTTACAGTTACTCACATACTGAACAGAAATGCAATCCATGCAAAACAAAACAAAAATTATTTTTGGTGAACATCCTGTCGCTCCTGTTGTTCTCGCCAAATATTTTCATCAACATAACATCTGATGTTTTCCCTTGCAAGAAAAAAATCTCCTTGATTTAGCTAAATACTGCTGCTCTGCCACCAGCATGAGAGTGATGTGCAGTCCTATGTATGTAGAATACAGTTGATTGATTATTTATGATTTGTTTGATTATGTATTTATACCTACATATCTATGGTATGTTGTGCTTTTCAGATTTACCTTCACATTATTATGTATAAAAAGTTGAAGGTATTTATGGAATACATACATACATACCTGACAGATTTTGATAACTGAATGGATCATTTTGCATGTGGAGGCTCACACGATGAAGGAATGTTTAGAAGTTGTGAAGAGTTTGACAGTTTCACTGAAAATCTACTCATCAGTTTTGATCAACAAACCATGTGCATTTAGTTGTTGTGCAAATTGTAGACAATTGTACTTACTCTTTTGCACAAAACACATGCAAATTGCTTAAACCAATAAGAAATCCAACTCTGATGTGAAAAAGAAACTAATTGTTCAGAGACCTGAACTTGTTGTTTTGAGAAATAAAAGTCTCATTTGAGAATTGAGCCAAAGCAATTGAGAAAAACTGTAATATATAATAGTTTTTTATATGTGTGAATCTTTGGAATCATATATTAAAGGTCCCCTTCTTCACGATTCCATTGTTCAAACTTTAGTTAGTGTGTAATGTTGCTGTTAGAGCATAAATAATACCTGTAAAATTATAAAGCTCAAAGTTCAATGCCAAGCGAGATATTTTATTTAACAGAAGTTCCCTTTCAAAGCCTACAGCGAACGGCTGGCTTGGACTACATCCTGGTACTTCCTTCTTTAATTACGTCAGTAGAGCAGTAGAACAGACTAACCTCCGCCCACAAAGAAACGCGAAAAAGGGGGCGCGGTCTTGTTGCTGTCCCACGTGGAGAAGCGGACGGTCGCGTGGAGAAAAGGAACTGTTGCGTTGAGTGTGTTTATCGCCATGTCATCGAGACGCTGTTATTTTCATCCAGGAGTCAAATCACCTTTGTTTGGCTTTCCCAGGGACGCTGTAGAGATTATTGAACGCATACATCTCTCCGTTAAGAGGCGTGACCTTTCCAACGTGCGCTAAACTGCTGTCAAATTACAACACAGGAACCGCTTTCACGTGCGCTAAGCTGTGGTCGAATCACAGCACAGGAACCGCTTTGCACAATCAGAACTCGTTACGTATTTCTGAAGGAGGGACTTCATAGCACAAGGAAATCACCAGCCGTTTTTAGGACAGTGGAAACAGCGGTATACAGATAAGTAAATTGTGTGAAAAATACTGTGTTTTTTTACACGCGAAACATGAACACATGTTATATTGCACACTGTAAACACAATCAAAGCTTCAAATAAACACGAAGAACGGGACCTTTAATGCTCTTTTTTGTATATTTCACATGTGTCTGAGTCGGAGTATATGTAAATATTTTACGTTTTATAAACATCAATAAATTTGACCCTCCTCTATGAATGAAAAAGTAATTTTCCAGACAATGCAAAAATGTTGACCCAATGGACATAATCTAAATTTGTTTGCAGGGAACACATTCTACACAATAATGATGTGTGATTTCTATTGATGTTAACAAAAAGTAAAAATACAGAGAGAACTCTATTTAACCATCCACCTTTGTAGAACACAAGGCTCATTACAATGGATGTTTTTTTTTATAAAGCTGACAAAAATATAAATATTTAATTGATGAGTTGCCAATACAACAGTGGTGGCTGGTCAATAGAGGGCGCTGGGGCGGCGCCCCCATCAAAATTCCAGAAATATACATGTATACAAAAATGATATAAAAATGAAATAAAAATAAAATCGTTTACTCATACGACGTGCCGGCTGTTAGTAAGAGCCTCAGCATTTAATAAAAACTGGCTTTGATCGGTTAATTAATATGTGCTTCAATATGTTTCATGCGGTTTCATGCGCAAGGGACGCCGGACAAATGGATGTCTATCTGAGTACAAAAATCTACGGGCAGCATGTGACCTGAAGCTGGTCTCTAATTGGTTTTTAAAGATCCTCCTCCGGACGCAGGTCGCTGCGTCCCTGGCAGATCACATGCAGAAGGAGCATTTGTACCCCTGAGGGAGGGGTTCTGGCAGACCAATCACAGCGCTTGCGGTCCCCGTAGAATTGACGCGTTGTTACATTTTTGGAGAGGTGCACGTCAGGGTGCACACTACGATGTATCTACGCCGTACACTCGACGCAGAAATATAAATCGGGCTTTAGCCTACCTCTTCTGAAAATGTTTGACATTTTTTTTGCATATCTACCGGCAGTCAACGCGGCATTATGTCGTGAAAGTGCGGAAGACCGTGAGGGTTTAGGGTGTAATTTGGGACAGGGCCCTTGTCTGTACTTGTGTTCTTGTGGACTTGTGAAACGTCATCAGTCGCTGCCGAAGTACTGTTCCAATTCAAAGTTCACATCTAGCCGTACAGTTCAAATCCTCCGATTTTTTTCTTTATCCGCCTCTTTTATCGAGGATGCATCAAGAGGTGACTTGAGCGGACTTGAGAGAGACAGATATCCCAGAATGCATCTCGCACCAACCAGCAGGCGTCAATAGCTGACTAGAAACCCAGCATAATTTAAAAATACTACTTTTATTGTGTCACGAATTGTAGTTTTAAGACTTTTTGAGGCGAGAATGTACTTGTTCAAATATGTGGTTTATTTATAAAGAGATCGCCTATTTGAAAATTTTATCTGGCATTTTCGGAGTTGTGAGATCCAGACGTTCAGTGCACTCAGCGCTCGGTAACCCCGGCGAGAGCAGCCTTACCTCGGCTAGTCCTTCTGACGTCTGCTGCTGGCTCTGATGTCTCTGTAGTGGTTAAACATGAGATATAATTCATCGTGTGTTGATCTAACGGCTGATCTTTGGTGTCATGAATCTATAATTTGTTCCCTGACAAATAATTTTGGCTGAGGGCAAAGTGAAGTTTCATTACTTAATATTTTTAGAATATATAACTTTACAGAGTTGTAGCCTACTAGCGCTGACTTTGTATGTTTGACTGAATTGTTTGCTTTATTTGTTGTATAGCTTCTTATACCTTTACTTATACTTTTATAATGGCTATTATTAATCACACATAAACTGACATTTAACAAAAAGAGACTAGGTTGTGTTTTATGTCATATTAATCATATGCACACTTATTAGATTAGATTAGATTAGATTCAACTTTATTGTCATTACACAAGTACAAGTACAAGGCAACGAAATGCAGTTTAGGTCTAACCAGAAGTGCAATAGCAGCAAGTGCAGGATATACAATGGATGCGTAAGTGCAGGACATGGATATGTACTGAATATATATAAATATGTATAAATAGAGAGTTGTCTTACTATAAACAGAACTGAATTTACAGGTGAATATGTACAGTGAATAAATATACAGATGGCTATTACTATAAACAGAATTTACAGGGGAATATGTACTATGAATATAATATACAGATGGCTTTTACTATAAACAGAATTTTACAGATAGAGGTATACAATAATATGTTAGGCTAATATGAGGAATATAGCAGTGGATTAGGGTAGTGCAATAAATTATGGACTGAGCTATCCGGAAAAAAAAAAAAGTGTAAAGTGCAGTGGAAAGTGGTTGTATATTACAGTTAGAAGTACGGTGCAAAATGCAAATGTAAACATTGGTACTATAAATACAGTCGGCAGTGCAAATGAGCATAATCCAGTTAAGATATGGCAGTGCAAGATGCATATGTAAACAGTTGTTACTGTGATAAACAGTCGGTAGTGCAAATAACAAAGTGAAGGCAGATGTGAGGTAGGAGAGTTAGCAGTTTATGAGGGAAGTGGATCAACGGGGGTTTGAGTTCAATAAAGAGACAGCTCTGGGGAAAAAACTGTTCTTAAGTCTGCTGGTCCTGGTCCGGAGGATCCTGAAACGCCTGCCGGAGGGCAGGAGAGAAAACAGTCTGTGGGCTGGGTGAGAGGAGTCCTTGAGGATGCTGCGAGCTCGATGCAGGCAGCGTTTCCTCTGGATGTGCTCGATGGCAGGCAGTGGAGTCCCTGTGATGCGCTGGGCAGTTTTCACCACCCGCTGCAGTGCCTTGCGCTCCGCAACAGAGCAGCTCCCATACCATACTGCCACACAGTTGGTCAGGATGCTTTCTATTGCGCAGCGATAGAAGTTCACCAGGATAGCCGAGGAGAGCTGATTCTTCCTCAGTGTCCTCAGGAAGAAGAGGCGCTGGTGAGCCTTCTTGACCAGGCTGGAGGTGTTGGTCGTCCACGACATGTCCGCCGAGATGTGGGTCCCCAGGAACTTGAAACTGGAGACACGCTCAACAGCCATTCCATTGATGTGGATGGTGTCGTGTGTGCCTCTTGACTCTTTCCTGAAGTCCACGATGAGCTCCTTCGTTTTGGTGGTGTTGAGGAGCAGGTTATTATCAGCGCACCATGTGGCCAGGTGCTGGATCTCTTCCCTGTAGGCAGTCTCATCGTTGTTGCTGATGAGCCCAATCACCGTAGTGTCGTCCGCAAACTTGACGATGGAATTAGATCCATACACAGGCTTGCAGTCGGAGGTGAAGAGGGAGTAGAGAAACGGACTTAGCACACAGCCCTGTGGTACGCCAGTGTTGAGTGTGATGGACGTGGAGCAGGTGGATCCTGATCGAACATTCTGGGGTCTGTCAGTTAGGAAGTCCAAAATCCAGTTACACATTGAAGTGTTGATGCCCAGGTCTCCAAGTTTGGCAATTAACTTGGATGGGATGACAGTGTTGAATGCTGAGCTGAAGTCAACAAACAGCATACGTGCGTAAGTGTTTTTATTGTCCAGGTGAGTGAGCACAGAGTGGAGTGCCATGGAAACGGCATCCTCTGTGCTCCTATTGCTACGATAGGCAAACTGGTGTGAGTCCAATGTGGATGGTAGAGAGTCTTTTAGGTGCTCCAGGACCAGCCGCTCAAAGCACTTCATAACGATGGGTGTGAGTGCTACGGGGCGGTAGTCATTAGGGCACCTCGGGCTAGAGCTTTTCGGCACTGGCACAATGGAAGTGCGTTTAAAGCATGTCGGTACAGCTGCTTGGGCAAGAGACAGGTTGAAAATGTCTGTAAAAACCCCAGCGAGCTGCTCCGCACATGCCCTGAGCACACGTCCAGGGATGTTGTCTGGTCCAGCAGCCTTGTGTGCGCTGATCCGGCTCAGTGCCTTGCAGACATCTGTGGAGGAGAGTGTGATTGGTGGGTCAGCTGAGGGTTTGAGCTTGGTGGCAGTTTCTCTGTTGTCTCTTTCAAAACGAGCATAAAAGTAATTTAGCTCGTT
This sequence comes from Gobio occitaniae, assembly GCA_033150135.1. Taxonomy (NCBI): domain Eukaryota; kingdom Metazoa; phylum Chordata; class Actinopteri; order Cypriniformes; family Gobionidae; genus Gobio; species Gobio occitaniae. The sequence goes on from JARQWZ010001825.1 coordinate 228,318, forward strand.
CAGGAAGTTGACATCAGTGGCTGCGGGGGTGGAGTGGGGGGGTTTGTAGTCACTGATGGCCTGAATGCCCTGCCACATACGTCGAGGGTCAGAGTTGGAAAAGCTGGTGTTATTGCCTGAACCACATAATAATATGTTTCATATTTTTTTAATTTAAACGAAAAGAGGCAGGGTTGTGATTTATATTTCGTTTTGTTATAGGCTACATGCATTGAAGTTAATCACGGTATGCGTTGCCTGAACCATTTAATGTTTAAGATATTGTTTTTATGAAAAAAGAGGCAGGTGTTTTATGACATATTTCGTGTTATTGTGCCTAGATGGGTTTTTTTTATGAAAAAAGAGGCAGAGGCTGGTGTTTTATGGCATATTTCGTTTTATTGTAGCCTAAAATACAGAGATAACCGGAGTGAGAGCGAGATGAGACACGCTATCAACGATGCTGTTCCATTGGCAGAATTACCGTCCCGTCCTCGGGAGTTCGTTCTCCTGAGTCGAACTTGGCAAGTTTGAACTACCAAGTACGCAAGCAAGTCACAAGTTTGCGTAGGCTAGCTACTTGGTATTGTGAAACGTCCTAGGGTTACTCCTTTGAAATAGTAGGCTATGACTCACAAAAATAACTTGACCTGCTGGACAGTTTGAGTCCATCCATTTTTCACGGTCTATGTCCATCATCATCAGTCTCCTGAATCACTTCTATAATTCCCTTTTGGATGTGATCAGAAGGGGCATCAGTATGAGGAGCTTTTCTTTCTTTCTTTGGGCTTTATTGCTCGTGGACGGTGAGGCGCATTCATTTCCATTAATTCAACACTTTCGGTTTCAATAGAAACCTGAAACAGAAAATGCGCATGTTGTTGTCATCTAATTTGCTTGTAGGCTACCATTGTTTCTTAACAAACTGTTATTACTTTTCTACAAATTGACGTGATGATAAATCAGTGTGAAAGTGACAAGACCATTATAACGGTATTTTGGGGGGTAAGTTTGTTCGTGCGTGTGTTTGTTTGGTAGTGAACACAAGAGGGCGCCAACCTGTAAAATTCTGAACACAATTGTTTTTTGTGAATAATAATAATAATAATAATAATAATAATAATAATAATAATAATAATAATAATAATAATAATAATAATAGGCCTACTGGCTACTGTTTTAGGGGAATACAAAATAAAAAGCACAAGTAAATCTCTTTGGGCATAAAAGTCTCTCTCCGTGTCTCTTTTCTGTTGGTCGGAAGGGTGCGGCTCAGAATCGACCAACAGTGATGCATTAAAGGGATAGTTCACCCAAAAATGAAAATTCTGTCATCATTTACTCACCCTCAAGTTGTTCCAAACCTGTTTGGGTTTCGTTTCTTTGTTCTGCTGAACACAAAGGAAGATATTTTGAAGAATGTTTGTAACCAATCAGAGCAACCATTGACTATAGGGGAAAAAATACTAGTCAATGGTTGCTCTATCTGCTTGGTTACAAACATTCTTCATAATATCTTCCTTTGTGTTCAGCAAAACAAAGAAACCCATACAGATTTGGAACAACTTGAGGGTGAGTAAATGACAGAATTTTCATTTTTGGGTGAACTATCCCTTTAATAACTTACCATAATTTATTCAGTCAGATGTCCCTGAAACCTATATTACTGTAATATGGGTTACTTAAAAAACGTTTTCGTGATTAATTTGAGGTATTCTGTGTCACTATAGTCTACCAGAAATAGAAAAGGCTTGTATATCTTCATCAGGCTCTGATTGCTATTTGCCTCTAAAGTAAAATGAGCGCAGATGTTGATGGCTGTTTCATAAAATAAGATTAGAATACAAGCCAGGCTGGTTAGTCAGACTCATTGTCGGTGGATTGTGTTTCATAAAGCAAACTTAAAATAGTTAAAACTCAGTTAACTTATGGGAAACTACTGGAAAAATACAATTACTTGAAAAACAAAAACAAATATTTTAGCAAAAATATATATATTATTATTATTATTATTTTAATATACTTTATAATGTCTTTCAATTCAAACACATTTAACACAATTATACAACTGGACATTTCCTTTTAAATACATGTCTTTTTTAAAATTATTATTTCTTATTTTTCCTTCAACTTTCTTTTCCTTTTTTTCTTTTGTGATAATACACACCACCCAGGCCCGTCGCAAGGGGGGTGTGAGGCCCCCCTGGGGGGTTGCTATAGTAATGAACTATTTGTTGTTTGTGTTGTGAATACTTAATAAAAAAACTTGCATCACTTCGTATATTCAATTTAACAGCATTAGGTTAAAGGCTTAGTTCACCCAAAAATGAAAATTCTGTCATGAATTACTTACCCTCATGTCGTTCGACACCCGTAAGACCTCCGTTCATCTTCAGAACACAAATGAAGATATTTTAGTTGAAATCCGATTGCTCAGAAAGGCCTCCATTGGCACAATGCACTTTACACTCTCAAGACCCATATAAGGTACTAAAGACTTTGTTACAAAGGCCATCTCACTACAGTGGTTCTACAATAACTTTATGGAGCGACGAGAATAGTTTTTGTGTGCAAAAAAAACCTAAATAACGACTTATATAGTGATGACCTATTTCAAAACACGGCATCATGAAGCTTAGAAGCGTTATGAATCAGTGAGTCGATTTAGCGGTTCGGGTCGCCAAAGTCACGTGATTTCAGCAGTTTGGTGGTTTGACACACGATCCGAATCATGATTCGACTCACTGATTCATAACGCTTCGAAGCTTCATGATGCTGTGTTTTGAAATCACTATATAAGTCGTTATTTAGGTTTTTTTTTGCACACAAAAACTATTCTCGTCGCTTCATAAAGTTATTGTAGAACCACTGTAGTGAGATAGACTTTGTAACGACGTCGAGAGTGTAAAGTGCATTGTGCCAATGGAGGCCTTTCTGAGCCATCGGATTTCAACTAAAATATCTTCATTTGTGTTCCAAAGATGAACGGGTGTCGAACGACATGAGGGTACGTAATTAATGACAGAATTTTCATTTTTGTGTGAACTAACCCTTTAAAGAAGTAAACTGTGTTACTGATTTGCATTTTTGATGCAATTAAATAATGTTTTAAATTATGAATTGATCAAACGCATTTGCAAAACGGTCTGAATCCACTCACTGAATCATCATGTAAGAGAGTTCAGGAGGCTCACACAAAGGGCACTGGAAGGGGGCAGCCGCCATGGCATTTTGGTAGGGATGTCCTTGTTCCCCGAAGGAGGGAACGGAGATGCCACATCCTGTCGCCAAGTCCTCTGTACCCCGTTGGGGTGCCAGGTCACCGACTCGGCTCCTCAGCAAAAAGAAAAACTAAAAAACTAAAAGTAACATCATTCACAGCACAGTGACACAGACTCAGTTCTGGATTCTCCATCTCGTCCCCTTGGAATTATAAGGTTCTATCTGACATTTTTGTCAAAATTGAGTTATTAACATATTCTTATTCTGTGACAACTTCTTTACATTATGTGATGTTGTTTTTTAAGTTTTTAAGTTTTTTGGAACTTTTTATTTAGAAAATAAAAAGGTTCTTTCTACTCAGTCAAATGGAATGCAAAAAACTTTAAAGCTCAATATCTCCAAACCAATCAGAATGCAGATAGAACCTTATAATTCCAAGGTGGCGATCTGTCTGTTTCAGCCACAGAGAGGACTTCAGTACAATAAAGGGGGAAAAAACTTTTGCTGCACAGCAAAATGCAGGATTGATAAAAATATATATATATATATTTTCCCCCACCGGGTGTGTTTGGTGTTGAAAAAGCTGAAGTGTCAGTGTCAGTGATGGAGGGAGATTCTGTCACTCTAAACCCTTCTACTGAAATACCAGAAGATGATTCAGTTGAGTGGTGGTTTGGTGATGAACCTATAGCTCAAATTAATAAAGCAGCTGGAATATTCTCTACATCTGATGGTGCCAATGTGGGATTCAGAGACAGACTGAAGCTGGACACACAGACTGGATCTCTGACCATCACAAACATCATAACCACAGACACTGGACTCTATAAACTACAGATCAGCAGCAGAATTGAGACATCCAGAATATTCAGTGTCACTGTCCGCGGTGAGTAACTCAAGTCTTAGAATAACTGGATTAAAATCTACATTCATATTCTGAGAACTAGAGTTATTTTCACAACTTTAAAAAGAAGAAACAAGAGCCATATAATGACCATATAAAGTTTTTATTGTGTGAAATTACTGTTTTGTTAAAACTAATCATGTCTCTAATTAACATTACTTTCTTTTTTTTCTTTTTTCCTTAATCCATATATGAAGGGGGTGCAACAGCAACAAAACTCACGAAGATTAGAGTTATTGTTATAGGGAGACAATGCTTATTAATATTTAATGCAGTGTGAGACACATTGATTAAGACTGATGATGGATGAAGCTTCACGATGAAATAGATTTTATCAATTTTCTGAACTGCAGATTCTGAGCTCCCTACAGATGTTGTGAATCTCTTTTGAATCTGTATTTGAAGAGATTAATCTAAAATCCATTTGCATAATTTCATTTAAATTTTTCAATGTAAAAAAAATAACTATATAGGAGCTAAAGTGTCACTTTAAAAAACACTTCTGATAGAAATAAAAATAATGAAATAAAGAAATTTCATTACAAATGTCATTGCAAATGAGCATAGCTATTGGAGTGATGTTAACTGAAAAATGACAGTCCCATGCGCTAGTTATCACTGTAAATTGCAATTTCGAGAGTGAATCACGCGTATGTAAACGTCACTTCCAAAACTTTGCAGCGTGTAATTGATCGTTGTTGGTCGCAGCATGACAAACAATTATTTTATTCAATGGATTATAGCTATAGCCTGGAAAGCACGAAAGAGCGCTCACTTTACAATCATAATTAAGCTGTCACTCATCTCAGTTCAGGATCTCACAGTATCAACAGAGGCTCTGCTTTCGTTTCAGAGTGCTTATATGCTATTTGAATTTGACTTTATGATGTTTTTTCCCCATGTTATCATTTTTTTAATCCAAAAATTATTTGTGATCAAACATTAATTGGTCGACCCCCGGTTGAAGACCCATGTATTTATGTATTTATTTATGTATTATTTTGGCAGCTTTGGAATTCCATACTTTTCTAGGTAAAGGTCACAAACCGAAATTCGACCAATCAGTTGTGAGCAAAGTGGCAAATTTCTGGTGCAGTAAAACACTTCCCCTGTATCTCTCACTCCAAATTAAAGCATTTTACAATTTTAATTATTATTTGAAAAAAAAAATAGTTGATTCAGTTATTACAGTGAGATATTTTCTTTTAACTGTCCTCACATGGACAACCAGAACTAAACAGATCTTCATATTGGCTGTCAAATAAACAAGAGTGTACCTTTTGTTAAAATGATAAAATGTGTTGAAGCTGTAAAATTGGGTGCCATCATCAGCCATCTATAGATTTTGAAAGAGAGATTTTCAGTGAGCATCTAGACCTGTATACTTACAGCATTTCAACTGTTTCTGTTTGTTCTCCTCATGTGTTTGTTGTTAAGATAATGTGGAGTCAGTGTCAGTGATGGAGGGAGATTCTGTCACTCTACACACTGGTGTTACTGATATACAGAGAGATGATCAGATACTGTGGAAGTTTGGAGATGAAGTCATCCGCACTGATCGCTTAAACGGCCATGTTGATGCAAGATGGGAAAACATTCATCTGAATGACCAAACTGGAGAACTCACCATCAGTAACATCTGAATCGATCAGTCTGAAGATTATGAAATCAACACCAGCAGTTTGATCTTACACAGGAAATTCCACATTAATATTAGTGGTGAGTAAATCAAACATTTTATGATGTGATAAGATTCTATTAGATTCAGGAATTATAATATTTAGACCATGTGATCACAATGAATGGTTTAGAAGCTCAAATTAACACTAAATTTAATATTAAAGAGTAATAAATTTAATTTAATAAATTAAAACTGGGGCAGATTTCCTTTTGTGTATCAGGTGCCAATTATTGAAATTAATTCATTAAAATGTTTTCTTCTTTTTATGAAAATATATTTTGTATAATTTTATTTAATTGCAAGGCTTTTAGTTCCACCCTAACAAGGAGAGCCTGTTACAATTGTACCCTTGACCGGGATGACCCTAGGTTGTTCCCAATTATTTAAAGACATTTATTCCTTTTGTTGGTAAATGGTTTTAAAAGAGAAAAATACATCTTATTATAAGTAGTCTGACATAAAGTTTTATTATTATTTCTTTTTAAAAACAAGTAGTGATGTGATATTGTTCATCAAAGTCAGTGGATGCATTCCAAATATCATAAATCACATCCGCAGAGGGCCGCATGTGAGTCGTTCCTGATAATACGGTTTATTAATTGAGCCTATATATAAAATATAATTGTTTATTAATGTATGTATTATGTTTGGCATTACAGATAGAAACTCTGTTGACCATTATGGTTGTGTGTCAAGGTTGGTGTTGTTTTTTTAACAATACATACCATTATTTTGTTCATATGTCAAGTGAAGAAGCCTTATAATTTTTCATGCTCCATTCTATTCATGCTTCTCAGTCTATTTAGACTCCATAATTCATGCTATTTGTAAGAAGTGCATTCAACAAGTTTTATGTGTGAAGTGTGTTCAAGATGCAAAGGAAATATTTGAGTACTTTTACACCTAGGGTCACATGATGGCTAAAGCTCATGTTTACTCACATGTGCACAGTGAACAAATCTTTGGCTCTTTTGACCCATTTCTGTTACACTAGTGGCACTGATTAGTGACCCATGTTTAGCAGACACTCCACCTTATATTTAACGAGCGAACATTATAACCTTAATATGTCTCGCTTCTAACTGGTGTTTATCATATTATATTCATTTATTATCATAATCGTAAACACACTGGTTTGTAGCGCAAATCGTTTTACTGTTTACTGCACTTTGTTGTTATTCTTAGTTATTTATATAGCAGCAAATTAATCAGAAGTTCACACACTTTCACAGAATTTTTTTTTCTTCCGCATTGCAAAATACAGTGGATACTCAGTTGCATGTGTTCATCAAAATTATTTACAGTGTTATGAAAGGTTAATCTAAAAACTGTTTCGGTTTTCTCCAGAAATGTTTTTTTTTTTTATGTTATGTGATAATGAGGCTGTTGGAAATCTCAGAAGCGAAGACCAGGAGACTTGGTTCATTGTATCCTCAGCAGGATTCTTTATTGAGAACATGCAGTAATTAGTAATTAGAAATGAAGACAAAGAACCTGGGTGACGATCCTTAAACAAAGCACGCAAATTAAGTATCCAGGTGTAGGAACCCACCCCAGACACTAGAGTATCACCAGTCCTATATCGCGTGTGTGGATGCTGCAGGTGGTGGATCGTTTGTGGCCTCTTCTTACAGCAGCTGGAATGTAATTAAACTTGATGGCGGTTTGTAATCCAGAAAGTTCAAAATGACAATTATCGTTAAAAACTGGTTCGCTGAAACCATTGCAAAACATTAGATTAATCCGCACTGAGGATCCGTGTTGATGCACAACCCACGAAAATAAAATAAAATAACTGCAACTTCAGGGTTCAAACTGATTTCGACAAAGAGGTAAAACTTACTAGCAGCTTTAAATGCTAAATAAAATGTTCTTCACCTTAGTTTTTCATTTGATGTTATTTCGACGTAGGATCAGCAGATCTTAAACAGATTCTTAAATTTATAATCCCACAAGGCGTAAACAAGTGTGTGAAACTTGCACAAATATGCATAAAGGATATTAACATTTTACAGAAAAAATTCATACAAAATCACCAGCTCTTAGCATAATAACATTTTCCTGTGAGATCAGGTTGGGCATTTTCTGCACCCCCTATTTGGTGTCTCTGTTTTTAGGGTGTTATTAAAGGGATATTCCACCCCCCACCACCCCGCTCCAAAAGAAAATAACTCATCATTATATAGTGCCGATGTTTATAGTGTGTGTTATAGATCAGACACACAAACACACACTAATGTCTGTCTTTATCATTACATGTTCAGATCTTCACTCAGGTTATATAGTGCTGATGTTTATAGTGTGTGGTATAGATCAAACACACACACACACACACTAATGTCTGTCTTTATCATACAGGTTCAGATCTTCACTCAGGTTATATAGTACTGATGTTTATAGTGTGTGTTATAGATCAGACAAACACACACCAATGTCTGTCTTTATCATTACAGGTTCAGATCTGTCTCCAGGTGCTATAGCAGCAATAGTTATTGTTCCACTGCTGGTGTTAATAGTTGTTGTTGTGATTTACTATTGCTGCAAGATCTCTCAACTAAACAGACGTAGTAGGGGTAAGTATCTCCCATAGTTCACATAATATGGAAATAGACCTGAGTGAACTCTGAATACTGTTAAACAATAACAGATGAAGTGCAGATACTGATCTACTGTGAGCTGCATCTCTAGCCGCGTTTCCATTACCCTTCAAACAGGTCAAAAACACGTCAACGTCTGAGAAGCACTTCAACTTCGCAAAAATTCCCATATATCGCAAAAAAGTTTTTATGCTCGCGTGAGGTGGTTTTTCAGGCAATTCAAAATAGGAATATTTAGCAAAACTGCAATGGAAACCGGTCGCATTTACAGGTCACCTGGTGCAAGTCAAATTTGATCATTCTTTGAAGATGACGTGGCATGTTTGGACAGAAGATGAGAGAGTTCTTTATTAAAAGACAAAATAATTTACGTGAATGCTAAACAAAGAAATGGCACGATTTATCAAGACCTTGAAGCAGATATGAGGGAGAAACACCCAGAAACACCTCATGGCCGCTCCCTTTGATTAAAAATAATGGCTAGTGCGGGGATAAATGTAAACCAACATCTGTTGCCATAATTTTTGGAAGGAAAACAATTCTGTTTTAGTCGCATAATACCGGTTAATGGAAACTGTGTCATTTCGCAATAGTTTTTTATCGAAATTTTAAAGGTAGTCACAAACCATCTGAGATTAGTTTGAGGCACATTGTAGCAATTATAGACAATAATAAGAAGGCCTTCTGAAGTGAATCTTCATAAGTTTGTGTAAGAAAAATATCCATATTTAAAGTTTTCTGAAGTAAATTATCTAGCTTCCGGCGAATTGCCTTCCGTATTCAACTTAAGGAAAAAGTCTACACTTTTTCCGTAAGTTGAATACGGAAGGGGATAGCAGAACGCTGCCATTATAAAGCTTGGAAGAGTCAGGACATTTTTAATATAACTAATGACATATGACTTGAGGGTGAGTAAATCATGGGCTAATTTTCATTTTTGGGTGAACTAACCCTTTAAGACAGTTTCTTTTTCTGTTTTTAACTTCTGTGATTCTTTGTGTTTTCTCACAGATGTTGCGGAAAAGAACGAAACAAACGATCCTTTGAAAACGGAGACTGCCAACAGTGATGCTTTATAGTCACTGTAACAATAAACACATTAACAGTGTTAGAAGTCAAGCCATGTGTGCTTGTTTATTTGATGCTCTTGCACTGTTACATTTCACATTTTTGTTTAAATTCAATTATTCATGCTTAAATATGTTTAAAGGAACCAAGTAAGAATAGACACCACAATATTTAGTTTTTTTCTGACATGTGAATGTCTTAAATGTAAAGTGACTGTTTTCATGAGCACTGAAGTGTTAAACGCTCTTAGCGTCGCTCTGATATTCTGTGTTCATACATGAGTTATAGATGATTTACTGTCTGAACATTTCATTCATTCAGCTTTTGCTTTTTTATTATAAATATTTTAACATTAAACACATCACAGTTTTTTCTGTTCACATTGTGGATGAGTATTATGAAAATAAAAAATTGTGTTGCATGTTTGTGTTCAAGTTAGATGCATAATAATGGATTTAAAGGTTTAACAGATTGATTCATATTAATTTAAAGCTTTATTTGATTATTGCACTTCAGACAAAATATTTTGTTGTGACCAAAAGTAGATATTGTTATCATTCTAAACTAAAGGAATCCAAAAGCATGATTTAATTCAACAAATGTATATTTTATTTACAGTGTAAATGTCAATACAAAGATCAGTATGATTTGTAAAGAAACAGAATAACAGATAATCATTGTTCTGTAATGAAACATGTATAAACCACCTCCGTCATTTCAGATTTCTGTAAGAAGCACAAACACAAAAGGTCAAAGGAGAAAAACAAACCTGATGTTTCAGAAGCAAAACCTACAGGAGCTCAACATTAATAAATGACAGAAATCTGCTTCAGATTCATCAATAGATATTACAGGTTATGAGTCAGTGTTTCTCACACTGAATGATGGTCTTGTGTTTGTGTGTAATGGAGGATCTCTGTGTTTTTAATGTTCTTAGGACTTTTATTATGACATTTTAGAAGACAAGAGCAGCTTTCATAACAGTGACTAAAATAAAGACTGTAAAAACAATAAAACATGTTTAATATCAGGACAAGAGTAAATACACGGCTAAATACAAACAAGTCAGCAGATATTTAGCACATTGGGCATGATATTAATAATGGAATAACAGCATCTATTTCACAAACTTAAACATATTCGGCAGTATTTAATGTGCAGTGTGCAATAATACAGATTTTAAATAGTGGGCTAATATTCTATTGCTATATGTTATGTAGTTATTGTTTTGCATCGTTCAATACATTTTGAGAAGAAAAAAAAAGTTAAATTAATAAATGTAAATGTCACTGAAGAGACACTTACCATCATTTGTCCAATGTGTTTGTAGAGTGTTGAATCAGCTTGAGTCTCGTCTTCATGGGTCTGAACTGTAATGACAGACATGTTCAATCAAAACATTATTTTTCTCTAGAATATTGTTGCTTCACAAAAAAAGACTGTAGGTGCACTGACAGTACCTGCGACTTTGTGTTTCCTGCACATACAGAACGTCATGATTACAGACACGATCACCAGAGATCCAGCAGCAGTGGCAGAGATCAGCACTATCAGAGAGACTGAAGCTGGAGGATGTGGGCCAGGAATTGTAACGGCAAAAGAGAGACAGTCATTAGTGTCAGTTTAATCAACAAAAGACAGAGATCAGCTTAGTAAATAAATACTAATCTGACCTGATGTACCTGAACATATCTGACAGAGTTCAGTGATGTTGAGATGCTCAGTCTGGTGTCTGATGAGATTAAGACTTTTTTTGTATTTTTATCACTATGGCCCCATTATGCCTTTGGCCCAAAGCTGGTTCACTTGTACCCTACTATTTATCACAAGAATATGAAGAGGACAATAAAATTACTCTGTAATTCTCAACTCACCATTAACAGTAACATTGAATCTCTTGTTTGTCTCCTCATCCTCAATCACGATACTTAGTTGATAAAGTCCAGAGTCTGTGGTTCTGATGTCACTGATGGTCAGAGATCCAGTCTGATTGTCCATCTTCAGTCTGTCTCTGAATCGCTCATCCTCATATTGAGGACTGTCACTGATCGCTCTCTTGATTCTAGCTATACGACTGTTCTTAAACCTCCACTCTATCTCATCATATGTCTGTTTTCCATTAAAATCACTGTGTGAGTGACAGAATCTCCCTTCTTCACTGAAACTTCACAGAATCTTCACTTCATTTGTCTCAACACCAAACACACCTGGAGAACAACATTAATAACAACTCATTAAAATCCTCTGAACATTTTCAACAGTACATTTATTACTGGTAGTACAGACATAATTTTATTTATTGTTTATAACTCACCAGACAGGCAACACAAACTCAACAAAATAAGTGTGTGCAACATCATCTCTAACAGTGTAAGATAAAAACACTATATCTGAAAACTATCAGTGGTTTAATAAAGGAACTCTTCAGTCAGAGAGAATTAACTCCTGCGTGTCACTGTTCATGTACGAGAACGCGCTTCACACTCCGACTAGTCACATGATACAGTCGATGAAAACAAACATTTATGAAATCAATGTAAAAAAACCCAAAGCATTGTAACCAAAGTTCCCACCGAAATACTGTTATCATTATAAATAGATAATCTTCTAAAACACAATAAATTGGATCTTGCAACGATGCATGTTTTGAGATTTTTGTTTTTCATTAGGCCTAGTTACTCAATGCATCGTCCTGAAGCTTTACCAGTTTTATTTTAGGAACGGTTTCTAGTATGACATATACAATTATGGTCGTCATGTTTATGAAGCACATGACTAAAGTTCACACATTTGTTGGTGTGATCATGTGAAGATCTATTTCATCTATTTTTACTATTTTCTGAGGTGTAATTTCACACTGAATAAACATGTGTTACTTTAAGGGCCAAAGTGCCACAACTTGACTGTCATTTCAAGCAGAAACAATCTCATAATTTTAAAAAGTAATTGGGATCTGATGGAATCAGATGGCATGGTGCATTCATAATCAACTATGGCATTTACATGGCAATACCAGAGCAGCTTTCTGCAAAAGCCTGTTTACATTTTTTTTTCTTTTCTCACTTCTCATTTGACAGTAGAAGCAACATCCTGTAGAACATTTTGACTGTGTCTATTTTCGTAGAAAACAGCCTTTATGCTGGCCTAATTTGGAACTGATAAAACTGGTCTCCCAGCTTCCAACCCCATAAACAAGACCAGCAGAACTCAGTTCAATGTCCACTTAAGACTAAAAAAAAAAACACCTTAGGCTGGATTTGTCAGTAGGGAAGCAAATATATTTTATAAATGTATTTGATCAAATTGATATACTTTGAAGTATGCTCTCAGATCATCTTCTAGGGTGGATGTAGGCGAATATGGGCTTCAAAAAGAATCAAATTATTTCACAAATCTTTATTTTCTGTACAAAAACCCTCTGAGGCTTGTTAAAGATCATCATCATCGCCCCCTAGTGTCCTAATGTGTGAATAGGCTTGTTTGAGATGAGCAAAATCTGCGCAGAACCGATCACCGGTGATCAGCGCGAGATGCATGCCGGTTAGAAATGTGTCCGAGGGCGGTCTGCCTTGCTCTGATGTCATGCCGACGTATGTCAAAAAACTCTCGCGAGCGAAAGGCGGATGTGTCGGATTCTGCAGTCGAGCGCAGTTGCTCTCCACCGACTGCGCGGAGCAAAAGCATGATGGGAAACGACTTGCTGACGACACCGCTTAATGCCTATTGGTTTAAACAACCGTGATGTATGGTTCTTTTTTTTAAATGTTTGATTTTAAAACTCTGAGATCATGTTTTTATGTGTGAATATTCCCAAAATCTCTAACAAAGGCGATCTCTCTGTGGGTTATGTGATTGTTGTCATATTTATAAAAATATATATATAAAAACATGTATGTAGGCCTAATTCAAGTAAAAATGATTGATAAACACGTCTTTCGAATGGAAATAAATAACAAAAACTTTGGGTGTCTTGATCATAATATTTTATTTTCATATAAAAGTAACAGAACTTAAATTACATCCAGTTTATCAGCAACAAAGCGCACGAGTGTGAATCCCGCGATATCCGCCTTTGATCTCGCAGGTGTCTGATCCACTACGAGAAGAGAGAACTGTCCGGCTTGCCTGCACTTTTTTCACTCCTCCCCTCACTGCAGCCGCCTAGTCTCGGCTGAATTTCAGGCGAGGCGAGGCGCATCTCAAACAAGCCTAATGTCTGATTCATCAGTAACGGCTGATGTTGACCTCAGCAGCAGCCACACCCACTACAGCAGAGACAACCAATCAGAACACAGGAAAAACATCCCAGTACTGTAACAGAACTGGTCTGAATCTTTCAAACAGTATTCTATAGTTTTAGCCTTGTGTGAGTTGTGTCACAGACTAAAATACTTTTTTGAACAGAACAGGATCAGTGTCTCGTTTGTATGGGATCAGAATCCCGCCAAATTTACTGCAGTCATGCATAAAAAAATAATAAGCATGAATCAAAATTTTAAAAACAAATGTGAAAATATAACGCAGAAAACTGAAAAATCAATGAAAAGTTAACCAGAATCACAAACAACGCAGTCACGGAAATAAAAATAATAAGCGTAAATCAAATATTTAAACAAGTTTAAAATTATATTGCTCAAAACTGAATCATGAATTCAAAATTATCTGAATCGCTCACAAAATCATGTTTTCTGCTCTTATTTTCATTTTTTGCATGTCCTTGCTCTTTTCTCCTTTGCTCTTGTTTCCACATTCTGTGCTTGCGGTTTCAAATGTTGCAGTTCAAGTTTCATGTAAATTAGGGGCGGGTCTTAGCATCACCATTGGTCCACTAGTTCTAGATTGACAGCTCATCCTCAAGCCAATCAATTGAAGAGGGAAGTTTACGTCACTCCAATGCGACTCATGCCGCAGTTCAGCCAGCCGCTGTTGAGCTCCGAGTGTAACCTCTATCACTATATCTGCAAGGAAATACATTATTGTATTGTTATGAATATAATCTTAGGACTCTATTCTTTTGTATGATAGACGTTTTAGGGGGGTTTCCTCACAATTAAAGCAGTAAAATGAACATGATCACGACTGGGTGCTTACTGACGCGAAACGCGTTCACCAGGCCTATAGGAGATGCACGGATGGGCTTTTATTTAATCCAACCGCATCACGCACCGTCCGCACCAACGTTTTTTGACCAAAGTTCAAAGCCGCACCCGCCCGCCATCCGCTGATTGTAAAGCCTTGTTGGGCGATGCAAGGCGCTGCTGACGCGAGCAATCGTAATTCAATGGACTGGCCTACATTAAACCTTTAACTAAAATAGTTATTGAACTGTTTACACTGTCATTTACAATAAAAGAGCCTGCACAGCGACAGGAAATAAAAATGAATGCAAAAAACCTGCCTTAGCCTACTGTGACTGAAGGAGCTCAAGAACCGCTCACTGGTAAAACGACGTGCACTCAATCCCTCCAACATGACATTTCTCTGTAGCCTACTTTACTTGTTTAGTTTCATATGTTTAAATTAGGGCTGGGCAAATTAACGCGGGCGATTATTTTTTTCAGTTTAACGCATTAAAAAATATTTAATGCAAATAACACAGCGTCCGTTTTTATATCCATTTTTGTCTAGCGTTACATGATCACGCTCCTATTCATGTAAATGCTTCCAAGCACGACAAGACACAAGAGAACGCGCTGTATGTCAATGTCCTGTGTGTGTGTGTGTGTGTGTGTGTGTGCATGGGCGTAGAATAAACGTACATTCGTCCCCCGCACTTTTACCGGGTCGCACCGGTCCTAGTCGCCCCGCTCTTACTTTTAAACATTTATGATTATAATCATTGCTGAAAACAGCTGTGGAAATCATGATGCATTTTATTTTTCAGTATTTTTTAATTAATAGAAAGTTAAATGAACAGCATTTATTTGTAGGCCTATTGAATAAAGCATATATAAATATTTTGTTATAATGCCACTTGATCAATTTACTGCATGTTTGATGAATAAAAGTATTAATTTCTCTCTTTTTTTTATCTTACCACAAATGTTTGAATAGTTTCATGATTTCCACAAAAATGAAGCAGCACAACTGTTTTCAACATTGATAATAATCATAAATGTTTCTTGAGCATCAAATGAACATATTAGAATGATTTCTGAAAGGTCATGTGACACTGAAGACTGGAGTAATGATGATAAATTCAGCTTTGATCACAGGAATAATTTTTTTTCTTTTTTACTATATATTCACACAGCTGCTTTACATTGGGATAATATTTCACTGTATTACTTTTTTACTGCATTTTTTATTAAATAAATGCAGCCTTGGTGAGCAGGAGACTTCTTTCAAAAACATTTAACAATTGTAATGTTTCCAAACTTTTGATAGGTAGGCTACTGTATATTTTCTGCCTTATTCAGTGATATATTTTTTTTTACAAAGCATAAAATCCAAGGGGACTTAATGCACAAGTTTTTGTAGTACATAAACCAATCATAAAATTGGCATAACATATAGGGAAAACATTATAGATATTAGTGGTTATTGTTCAGCAGTGTATTTGATATCTTACTCAATTAAAAGCAAGAGATGAGATCAATCTGTCAATTAGACAGAGGTTTAGAAAAAAAAACTGGTATTACACCTGACATTTCTGTCCCCCTCACTTCTGAAAAGATGGCTACGCCCCTGTGTGTGTGTGTGTCCCTCGATTAGCTGATATGAGTCACACAGACAGGACATTGACACACACACACACACACACACACACACACACACACACTCACAGACAGACAGACAGGACATTGACACACACACACACACACACACACGCACACACACACGTGTTTTGCTCATGAACAAACAGTAACAACAACACAGAGAATTTTGAGTATTCTCATATTATGAGTCTTAAATTAGTTCAATAACGTCTTAAATGAACTTAAAGAGTTGTGAGGAAATGAGATCCACGATGTTCGTCAGCGGCCGTTCTTAAAGTGACAGGAGCACTGATGATGCCTGAACAACGGGAACAGAGAAAATTGTAGCTTTAATGATGATTAATCTATATTTGATTTATTATTTATGTAGTTAAGAAAGATGTTTCATAACTGTTAGATTTCTGTATATAGACATATACAGAAATCTAACAGTTATGAAAAATCTTTCTTAAAAGGGAAGGCCACAGGTAAAAAATAACATTTATTATAATGGGTTTATGTAAAGATTGTTTTAAGTTCACTTAAATTAAAAGTTGTTTTTTTAAAGCCTAATAAATGTTGAAATTGGCCGCTTTCAGTTATACTGTAATGTAACATCATTAATGTTCCATAGAGACAGTGATACTGGCCTTCATTCATAAAAAGATGCCATTACAACACATATTTTAAAAAAAAGCTGTCTTTAAATTGTTTCTACATTAATTTGGAGAGTAACTGAAATTATTACAGTATCAAAATATTAAAAACTTTAAATATTAAAATATTAAAAAATAGAAAAAAATGTGATTAATTAGTTAATTTTTTAATCGATTCCCAGCACTAGTTTAAATATTATAATGTCATTTTTTTCATTTCATTTAGCCTACGTTGATTATGAAATATGATTATGATAGGCTAAGACATGGGGGTCAAAAATTATTTCGACCACTTTAAGTTTCGTTAAGTTTTGTTTTGTATAAATTGTATCTTAATTTTAATCAATGTTTTGTCAACCAATTTCGAGGATTTAATCAATAATAAGCAAAATATAGCAGACAATGGCATGGAGGTGCCAGCGCTGCATGAACAACGGCTTAAATGAACAACTAGGGAAGAACCAGCATTACACAAAGCCAGGGCATGAGCTTCAGAAATGAACAGAATCTTCAGAAAGGCGCTCTCACTCTGGAGGAAATATTACTCTACGCAATCTCTATACCGCAACGGTCACAATATGACCTCATGTATGTTTTAAAAACATAATTCAACATATAAATATTAAGCCTTTTTTTAATGGCCACTTAAAGTGTACAAATAAATTACTAAATGCTAAAAACGATCTTAGCCTATACATGTAAATTAACTCAAATTTGCAGCACCTCCACTTCCCGTGCTCCTGCCTATATTGGCTATAATAGCCTATATTGTACCCCAGAAAATCAGCAGGGAACCGATCGGCGCACAATGGACAAAAATAAATCGTATCGCACACTCGTAGGCCTATTATTTATACGCATTTTCGTGAGATCGTTGCCTTGCACGTCTAATTAATGGGCAAAGTTTTCCGACTATTTTTTCGTTTTCTGCTGTGGATGTTATTGAATTTGTAGAAGTTTAGCTCTTGCTTTCTCTCTTTTAAATGCCTATCCCCGAGTGACTACAATGACTGGCTGTTTTAGGATAGGCCTATATAACTAATATCGAAACAAAACCCAGGCAGTATGTACGAGATGTTTAGGCCTCCATAATGTTTCTTATTCATATGTGGTTTCTTATTCATATTCCACCACTGGCTGTGAAAAAATATTTCTTTGGAATGAGAGTGGCACTAACCAACTATTTGGGGTCATGATCATTCGATCAATTTCTGATTAACCTCTCTAAAATGTTGATTGTATAAATTGATATATTTAATAATATATGCATGATTGTAAACAAATATATTTCCATCCACAAACAGTGGGCCAGAGATGCGCGGTTGGCAATTACAGCCGCGGACTCCGCGGATCGGGCGGATGACGTGACGAAAAATAAGATTATAAGATTTTAAATTCGGGCGGGTGGTTCAACCATTCAAATTAATAAAAAAAAATATATATATATTATGCTTACATTGTTAAATATTGTTGCAGCGCCTGGTAGGCCAAGCAGACCTGCAAGCTAGAAGCCCAGCCCAGCTGTCAGTATGGAGGCAGCCCCATTCTTACATATAGCCTATCTCATAATCATATTTCATAATCAACGTAGGCTAAATGAAATGAAAAAAAAAAAAAAACATTATAATATTTAAACATACGAAACTAAACAAGTAGGCTACAGAGAAATGTCATGTTGGAGGGATTGAGTGCACGTCGTTTTACCAGTGAGCGGTTCTTGAGCTCCTTCAGTCACAGTAGGCTAAGGCAGGTTTTTTGCATTCATTTTTATTTCCTGTCGCTTTGCAGGCTCTTTTATTGTAAATGACAGTGTAAACAGTTCAATAACTATTTTAGTTAAAGGTTTAAAGTAGGCCAGTCCATTGAATTACGATTGCTCGCGTCAGCAGCGCCTTGCATCGCCCAACAAGGCTTTACAATCAGCGGATGGCGGGCGGGTGCGGCTTTGAACTTTGGTCAAAAAACGTTGGTGCGGACGGTGCGTGATGCGGTTGGATTAAATAAAAGCCCATCCGTGCATCTCCTATAGGCCTGGTGAACGCGTTTCGCGTCAGTAAGCACCCAGTCGTGATCATGTTCATTTTACTGCTTTAATTGTGAGGAAACCCCCCTAAAACGTCTATCATACAAAAGAATAGAGTCCTAAGATTATATTCATAACAATACAATAATGTATTTCCTTGCAGATATAGTGATAGAGGTTACACTCGGAGCTCAACAGCGGCTGGCTGAACTGCGGCATGAGTCGCATTGGAGTGACGTAAACTTCCCTCTTCAATTGATTGGCTTGAGGATGAGCTGTCAATCTAGAACTAGTGGACCAATGGTGATGCTAAGACCCGCCCCTAATTTACATGAAACTTGAACTGTAACATTTGAAACCGCAAGCACAGAATGTGGAAACAAGAGCAAAGGAGAAAAGAGCAAGGACATGCAAAAAATGAAAATAAGAGCAGAAAACATGATTTTGTGAGCGATTCAGATAATTTTGAATTCATGATTCAGTTTTGAGCAATATAATTTTAAACTTGTTTAATTATTTGATTTACGCTTATTATTTTTATTTCCGTGACTGCGTTGTTTGTGATTCTGGTTAACTTTTCATTGATTTTTCAGTTTTCTGCGTCATATTTTCACATTTGTTTTTAAAATTTTGATTCATGCTTATTATTTTTTTATGCATGACTGCAGTAAATTTGGCGGGATTCTGATCCCATACGTTTGTCTTCAGACCTCAGATTGTGCACTGGTCTTAGAACAGACGACGCTCCAGGAGCTCCCCCTAGTGATTGAACATGAAAACACACTTTCTGCAATGCTATTTTAATGTAGGCTACATTTTAAACATAGCTACATGTTGAGCATGCTAGGCGTAGTAGGCGAGCACACTAACAAGAACACTGAACATTGCAGTCTCTAGCGGCCAGGGAAGTCAGGTTTACTTGCACAGCTCTTGCTGGCCTCCGTTACACCCGCCTAAACCTCACTCCCATCCCGGTCACATGCAGCACCAATATAACTTTCTGTTACCACAGTGAACTTTTATTTTCCTGGACACAACTCAATGCTGTGTTATTTTTCTTTCCAGAATGGTGCAGCACGTTTGGTTCGATCTGTGTCAGACAGAAGTTAATTTTTTTTTGTGTGCAAGTGACCAGGTGTCGCCGTAGAGACTTGATTCGAAATTGATTCGAAGCTTCGAAACAATATGCACATTTGCTTCAACTGTTTCAGTGTTTCACGAAGCCGGGTCTGCCACTACTAGTAAGACCTTGATTAACTGGTTTAGGTGTGTTTAATTGGGGATGGAGCTAAACTCTGCTGGACAGTTGCCCTCCAGGAGCAGGATTGGACACCCCTGCTAGTTTAATGACATGACATTTCCTGGGTCTTCGTATCTCGCACTTGCAGCATATCCCTATTAATCAAACACACCTGGGCGGCTTTTAGGGTCATAGGCATGACCTTGGATGTTTAAAACGTGTTTTCGCTTTCTAAGAATCCTTCATACCCTCTAATTCAGCTCATTTTCCAGCAGGTCATTGTGAGATCGCTGGTTGAGGATGAGACATCGACTGTTCTGTTCGTTGATTGTTGTTTTATTGTTTCCCTCTGTATGCTGGAGCGTAAGAGTCGCTGAAGAACGATTCACTGGTAAGGTCTTTTAACTTCATTACAAGAAAAAGTGTAAATAAGTACTTAATACAAAATATGACTTTAGGCACTCTCAGGACATTATTTTATAAATGTACAGTACAGACATCCAGTGAAAGTTGAACAACTTCTGTATTTCTGTTTGTGTCCGTTTTCTGTTGGTGCACAATTCAGATGCTGAAGGAGTAGAAACAGGTGAGATCTCTTAATTTCTTAACCCAGCTCAAAGAAATCTGTAAATGAGTAGCCTACCTATACAAAATACAGTATAGACGTCCATTTTAAAAGGTTAAACTTTTTATGTTGGTAGTGAAGTTATGCGTTTATATCTTCCTTTGTACAAAAACAAAGTGTTTGTGTGTGCACGTGTGCATCTGGAAAGTATTTACAGTACTGTGAATACTTTCTGGATGCACTATATACACACTGCATTTATTTTCATCAAGAGGTGCATTTTTTTTTTTGGTCAAGATCATGTATTGACAATGCAAGAGTCCAGCACTCTGTAAAGTCTCCTCCTGCACATCCCCAAAGACTTTCAATGAATTTAAGGTCTGGACTCAAGAGGTGCCAATTCATGTGTGAAAATGGTTCTTCATGCTCCCTCACAAACATTCTTTAACAGTTTGAGCTGATGACTCTTTACCTTGTCATCCTGGAATATTACCATGGTGGTTTTAGAAATTAAGAGCTACACACTCCATCAGTTACTGTGGGAAGAACTGTTGCCAAACATATCTTAATTTTTTTAATGGTGAATGATGCATTCAGTGACTTATGTTTTTTCTGTTGTTTGTGTATATCAGTAAAGCCAGGAGTGTGTCCTAGAGACCACATTACAGTAGCAGTGTTAAGCAGGTGTGTCGAGTTGTGTGCCCATGACAGTGACTGTCCAAACGATGAGAAATGTTGCAGCAATGGATGTGGACAGCAGTGTATGCTGCCATATAAAGGTATTTATATTTTATTATATTAATGTGTGGATCAGGTTTATTTTGGATGCAGGGAGTCATTCAGTGATCTGGTTTCTGTCATGTTTGTGTAACAGGAAAGCCAGGAGTGTGTAAAACCCGGGTTCGAATCCGCCTGCGTGCGTGTGTGTGTGTGTGTGTGTGTTAGACCGTAAAAGTGTGTGTGTAAGTGTGTGTGTGTGTGTGTGTGTGTGTGTTAGACCGTAAAAAAGTGTGTGTGTGTGTGTTAGACCGTAAAAAAGTGTGTGTGTGTGTGTGTGTGTGTGTGTGTGTGTGTGTGTGTGTAGACCGTAAAAAAGTGTGTGTGTGTGTGTGTGTGTGTGTTAGACCGTAAAAAAAAGTTTGTGTTAGACCGTAAAAAAGTGTGTGTTAGACCGTAAAAAAGTGTGTGTGTGTGTGTGTGTGTGTGTGTCTGTTAGACCGTAAAAACGTGTGTGTGTGTGTGTGTGTGTGTGTGTGTGTGTTAGACCGTAAAAAAATGTGTGTAAACTCAACCTCAACCTTGTCTCCAACCCACCAATCCTTTGGCTCATCAGTGATGTGTTACTACCACAGATAAGCCAAAGCCAGGAGTGTGTCCAAACAACCTTGGAGTAGTAGGAGTGTCGTGTTGTGTTCCAATGAGAGCGACTGTCCGAAAGATAAGTGCTGTAGCAATGGATGTAGACATAAATGTACAGCTCCATATAAAGGTATGTTACACTGATGCATGGGTCAGGTGTCTCCTCCCCCATTACAGAGAATGAGGCATTCAGTTATCTGTGTGTTTGTATAACAGCAAAGCCAGGAGTGTGTCCAAACAAAATCCTTGGACGTGGAGTGTGTGCAGAGTTGTGTGTCGGTGACAGTGACTGTCTGAAAACTGAGAAATAGAATGAAATAAAATGAACAGAATTTGAATAACTTGTTTTCCATTCTTGACAAGCGGCCACACGCTCCAAAACATTGACCCATATCTGCGTCTACATGCGGGATTCACTCTCAAAACGGATGACTGACAGTAATATTTATAATCAGGCTCATAAAAGTCAGAAAACATGATTCCTGCCTGCATGTATGTCAATATCCATGGATCACTGGATCTTTGGTAAGTTGTAAATAACACTGTATCGAGCCCAACTTTTAGTTTAAACTGATAATCGTTTGTTTTACTCGCGTTTTCCTCTATTAAATCTAGTCACGCAGCAGCTCTTCTGCCACTCAATCCAGGCTGAGGGGGGCATGTTCCGGTGGGAAAATGGCGTTGATGCATACCCTCTATAATACTTGGAATACAATTCGCTCTATGCAAAATGTTTTGTGCTCTGTATCTGAGATTGAATTCCGCTATATGTACAAACTAAACCTGTGTCACTGTCTTCCTGCAGTGAAGCCTGGGGACTGTCTCAAACCAATTGTGTGCCGAGAACCGTTGTGATGATGGCCAATGTCCTGCCGGACAGAATTTTTGCCCTGGACAATGCATGCAGTTAACAGTGCTGATTTAACAATCAGAAAAATCAATCTCCTGACGACTCTTTGCTTGCCATACTTGAGGTCTTACTTTCACCAAATAAATTGCATAATTTATCTTGTGTGGTGTTTTCTTCAATGCCTTGTGTAGTTATCTAGTTATACAATGGACATGTCTTTTTCAAATAAAATTAGTCTCTTTGTGGAAGTATATGTAGGCTACTATATTTAAATGGACTAATATAGTGGCTTTTCAACTGGACATGCATTCAATCATGTCTGGACACTTGACAAATATTTTGTCACTAAGATTAAAAAGTAGGGTAACTCTTCATGGGGAACACATTTACAATTAACTAAAATTTTTGCCTCGATCCAAATTTACTGCTTATTAATAGTTGTTGTATAGTTTAAGTTTTGATAATGGGTAGGATTAAGGGGTGTAGAATATGGTCATATACATAGTGGGTACGGAAAGTATTCAGACCCCCTTACATTTTTCACTCTGTTATATTGCAGCCATTTGCTAAAATCATTTAAGTTAAAAAAAAATGCTCATTAATGTACACACAGCACCCCATATTGACAGAAACACATTGTTGACATTTTTGCAGATTTATTAAAAAAGAACTGAAATATCACATGGTCCTAAGTATTCAGACCCTTTGCTTGGCCACATTCATCTTTCCCTCGATTGCAACCAGTCGTCCTGTCCCTGCAGCTGAAAAACACCCCCACAGCATGATGCTGCCACCACCATACTTCACTGTTGGGACTGTATTGGACAGGTGATGAGCAGTGCCTGGTTTTCACCACACATACTGCTTAGAATTAAGGCCAAAAAGTTATATCTTGGTCTCATCAGAGCAGAGAATCTTATTTCTCACCATCTTGGAGTCCTTCAGGTGTTTTTTATCAAACTCCATGCGGGCTTTCATGTGTCTTGCACTGAGGAGAGGCTTCCCTCGGGCCACTCTGCCATAAAGCCCCGACTGGTGGAGGGCTGCAGTGATGGTTGACTTTCTACAACTTTCTCCCATCTCCCGACTCCATCTCTGGAGCTCAGCCAAAGTGATCTTTGGGTTCTTCTTTACCTCTCTCAACAAGGTTCTTCTCCCTCGATAGCTCAGTTTGGCCGGACGGCCAGCTTTAGGAAGGGTTCTGGTCGTCCAAAACGTCTTCCATTTAAGGATTATGGAAGCAACTGTGCTCTTAGGAACCTTAAGTGCAACAGAATTTTTTTGTAACCTTGGCCAGATCTGTGCCTTGCCACAATCTTGTCTCTGAGCTCTTCAGGCAGTTCCTTTGACCTCATGATTCTCATTTGCTCTGACATGCGCTGTGAGCTTTAAGGTCTTATATAGACAGGTGTGTGGCTTTCCTAATCAAGTCCAATGAGTATAATTAAACACACCAGGACTCAAATGAAGGTGTACGGGGGTGTCCAACCCTGGTCCTGGAGAGCTACCACCCTGCAGATTTTAGCTCCAACCTCAATCAAACACACCTGAACCAGCTAATCATGGTGTTCAGGGCATAGATATCCATAATAAAGGCTAGATGTCTCGTGCGCGCTGCTGGCCAATGGAGGTCGACGTCCGCACCTGGCGGCCATCTTGTCACAGGCAGCTCGCTCACTCGTAACATTGTTTTCATGGGTGCTTGCACTTTTTAAATAACCATAACTTGCTAAATTTTCTACCGATTTTCAAACTGTTTGGTTTGTTATAAACGTCAGAGATGTAGTTATGCCACTGCATACTTATGAATAATTATTCATAATTTGTTCAAGCATCCATAGCCACGTTAATAACGTTTATAAGAAAGCAAACCATTTGTAAATCCGTCAAGATTTCAGCGAGATAAGAGTATTTGTGTTCATGTAGATCACTCGCCTTGCATCAGGTACCACAGAGCCCTGCCTGTGACAAGATGGCCGCCGGTGATGACGTTAGAGACTCCGCCGTAAGACATCTAGCCTTTATTATCGATATCTATGGTTCAGGGTGTTACAGAAAGGTGTGTTGGAGCAGGGTTGGAACTGAAATCTACAGGACGGTAGCTCTCCAGGACCAGACACCCCTGGTGTAGAACCATCTCAAAGATAATCAGAAGAAATGGACATCACCTGAGTTAAATATGTGAGTGTCACAGCAAAGGGTCTGAATACTTAGGACCATATGATATTTCAGTTTTTCTTTTTTAATAAATCTGCAAAAATGTCAACAATTCTGTGTTTTTCTGTCAATATGGGGTGCTGTGTGTACATTAATGAGAAGGGGAAAAAAAGAACTTAAATGATTTTAGCAAATGGCTGCAATATAAAAAAGAGTGAAAAATTTAAGGGGGTCTGAATTCTTTCCCTACCCACTGTATACTAATAAACAGCCAATATGCAAGCTAATAAGCAACTAGTTAAAAGTGAGACTTGTTCCCCATACTAAAGTGTTATACCATAAGTATTTTGGTGATCAGTTTT
The DNA here is from genome assembly GCA_033150135.1 of Gobio occitaniae. NCBI lineage: Eukaryota > Metazoa > Chordata > Actinopteri > Cypriniformes > Gobionidae > Gobio > Gobio occitaniae. Next base: position 253,679 of record JARQWZ010001825.1, read on the forward strand.
TGCTAATTTATTGGGGTTTATTAAACTCAATCTAATTAATGTAAGTTGCGGATGTTGTTTTTTTTTTTTTTTCCAGAGTGATTTACAATTATTTTTATTTTTTAATTATCCATTTTTCTTTTCTTCTAATTTTCAAATTGTTATAAATCAACATCTATAAAATATGACTGACCACTGTAGAGGACTCCAGGACTTAAAGAAAATATCAATGTTCCTATAAAAAAATTATATTGTTATGAAAATGTTGCCAATTGTTAGGCTACTCCCATTATTACACTTCTTTTTTTTTTCATTACATGTTGCTCCAAGAACACATTAATATGCAACTTAGTGTATAGATACATTGCATTGAATGGGAAAACCCATGTAGCCTATGGCCATTTTATCCACACTTTACATAAAGTAAAATGGCATATCAATTCTGTTATATCTTTCATAACATAGTTGAGCATCATCTTTAAACAAAGTTTGGTTTTAAAAAAAAAACCTGTTGTTTTTGCCTTTAGGCCTATGTCATTGTATTTTTTAAACAACAGAGTCCTGCTGTCCTTACGAGAATATTAATAAAATAGTAAAAAAAAAAAAAAAAAAAAAGACTTGTGCTCACATTCACTATAACATGAAACAAAAAAATCAACAGTTTGTTTTCCTGGGTTTAGGAGGTTAAAATGCAAAGTATTGAAAATAAAAAAGCTCTGTAAACAACACCCGGGTAATCAACACTTCACGCCGACTTGAACACTTGGGCCAAATACAGGAAACAGGAGTGGTCAATAGTAAATAGTCAAGTGCAAAGACAGCAAGTGTTTGGACAGGGCACCTGTGAGTAGGGAGCAGTGAAAACTGCATAGGGACCCTGTCAAGGGTTTTTTTCGAAATTGTTTCCGCCTCGCAATGATGACGTCATCGACGCCTGCCCGCGCACGAGAGTCTTCTGATGTGAGTTGAGCAGTTTACACTTTACAGTTTCGTATGTTAACCATAAAATATACACTTTACATTTTAATCTACATTTTAAGCGTCATTACGGTCATGTTTTCATCGGATACATCGCTAGCTGTGCCTATTTCCTCGCGTCTGCTGACTGAGATAACGGTTTAAAATGTTGTGATCATCACCACAAAGCAAAACCAGTCCAGTTACACATAATGCTACATGTGAGTTCCTAAGTAAATACATTGAACATGAACGCCCTCTGATGTCGTGTTTACCACTGGGTTTGGAAATAATTTTGATATCCAAATTCACGTGATGGGCGTGCCATAAACTTTAAACATAGGCTAGCTGCTTGTGTCAGGTATTATTTATTATTTCCCCCACAACAGCTTAATCGTTTTGTCTTGTCATTAACTTAGGGCTTATACTTATATGAATAATCGTTTGAAGTATTGTATGTTTTATTCACAGGGACATCATTTAGCTTTAAATAAGATTTTCCCAATAAATAGGCTAGGCAAGAATAAACCTGGTGTCCATGATTCCTGTTAATTCTGACAACAAAGCACTTGAATGCACAAGCACGAGGGAATTATGAAAATTCTGATAGCACGTGAAGACAGCATTATTCCTTGATATATTATTGTTATTAAAAAATCAAACTAAATTTCATATGGACATATTATTCTGCTGTACGGTAGTTGTAGCGGGTTTATAAACTTCCCACAGAAAAGAAGCAGGAAACACTTTTGTAAGGATATCATTTGTGTTTATTTTGATGTATTGTTGTTTTGTTCATCACAATATCACAAATTATGTAAATATAGTTTCTTTTCGGATACAAGTGTAACGTTGAAGTTCATCTTCAAGATCAGCAGTTTCAGGTGTGAGATTTAAATGAACTAAAAAAGAACAATATCTCAATATATTTTGTTCTTGTACATCACCAGCTTTATAATATAAATTGAATCATTATGCGTTTGTATTATTTTAAATTTATGTTTAAATTTCTAGAATGCATATGTGTAACTCTTAAGGGTTAGTTCACCCAAAAATGAAAATTAGCCTATGATTTACTCACCCTCAAGTATATGGCATTCTTCTTTCAGACAAATAATATCAAAGTTATATTAAAAATGTCCTGGCTCTTCCAAGCTTTATAACGGCAGTGAATTGTTGCTCCATTTTTCAACAATTTACTTCCATTATAATGCTTGGATTAGCCAGGAGTCAGGACATTTTTAATATAACTTGGAAATTATTTGTCTGAAAGAAGAATGTCATATACACCTAGGATGACTTAATGGTGTATATACACATTATTAAAATATGCATATTTTATATGTATTGTGCAGCCTTTAAATGGGGCAACACTATATTATAGATACCACAGAACAAGATAGGCTTTTAGTAATCTTTCAGTGTGCAAAACTATGATCATCTTCAAACCCGCTTATGCGCATCCCGGGTGCAGATGTGCATAAAGCAACATGGAGTTGCAGCGCTGAGTTGCGCAAGTGCGCATTGAAAAGAGCACGGCAGAGAGAGAGAAGAAATCCTAGTGTAGATCTGTCCAACAGTTTAATGAATTGTTTCTTCACAGTTTTAAATTACAGTTATTGTGCGTTTGATGCCAATTATGTCCCAAATGACACACTATGTACTTATAATACACTATGTACTTATGCACTATGTACTCAACCGTGTAGTGTATGAACTTTACATGGTTATTTTGTCATTCAGCATCTGAATCTGGTAGTGCCTCCCCCTCCACTACGTAATTAAAGCTGCGACAGTTGAATGCATGAAGTGTCCAACATTCTACACTTCGTACACTTCTACTTCGTCTCAATCAGCTCCCTAGTTCAGTAGTCGGCACTGATCAGGACATAAGTCAATGGGCTGACTCCCTGATCAGTGCCCTGACTACTGAACTAGAGAGCTGATTGAGACGCACCCTTCGTTTTTTCCGTTAATTTAGTGCATCTGGGTATTTAAAGTGCACTTTCTTTTTTTGGATTTTTCAGTGTGAACACACTACTTACACTATTTATACTTAAAAACATTATAGATGCGAATTTGGACCATAGACCGTAAAAAAATATGGACGTTGCGACTTCATTCGCTTCCGCTGGAGTAAGTGAAGCCTCCGGAGGTCCGAATATGGCGCTGACATCTTGCGCAGATTTGGGACCGAGTCTGTGCATTAGAGATCTCGGGACCGGAATCTGCGCAGTAGAGAGCAGGAAATAGAGGCTCGATATTAAAAGCACGCCCACACTCTCACAGATACAGAACAATTCATTATGTGGGTGTGAAATAAACAGTTATTGAAATGTAGAAATTAAAGCTAAAGCTCCAATCTCCTCCGGAAAATCCCAAAAAAAGTCAGTTGGTGCCTCATTGACAACTTCACTCTGAGAAGCTGTCAATCTCAGCTGTCAATCATGATGTCACACCCTCCGTTTTTATAGCTTCAAATAACTCACTAAAACTTAAATTATTTACAGATGAAATGAAATCGTGAAAAAAAAATGCCTAAAAATAACAGAAACCAACTTTGGGAAAAAATTATATGAAGTGTAATTTAATTGTTTAGTTTATCTCGCATCCATTAGAATCCATGGAGGGGTGGGGGTTATGAGCTATACTGGGACCAACCACCTGGGGGCGATCGAGATGTGTAGGATTCCGTTATTTACAGGAGTGCTGCAGGCTTGATTGGGACGCTCCTCCTGTGTTGTGTGATCTAACAGCCACCCGGTAGTGAGTACGACATCGTTTAAAAACAGCAATAATCTCCAGCAAAATCCACAGCCCTTTATCTACATATCAGGTATTATAACAGGAATATATGATATTGGAGAAAGTTTTTACCGTGCTGCCTGTTGTAACCGGACGAGGCGCGCTGTTTGAATGCTGATTGGAGAGTGACAGTCGCAGGGGAGGGAAGACGAGTTTCCATAAAGTTCCGTTAAACTTTTATTTAACAATGTATTGTACTGTCACTCACATTAAAGGTGCACTATGTAACTTTTCTGTCCGCTAGAGGTCACCTATTCAAAACAAGGCGTAGTCTGATGGTGCCAAGTTTGAGCGCAGAATCTTGGGACATGTGGTCTTCACCTCACAGCCGGTGGAAAAGAATCGGGATAGGGCTCTGGCAGAAATCATGTTCATGGATGCTATCATTAACATTACTGTAGTATGAAGCAGAGCAGGACAGAGTGTTGTGGGAGCTGAGCAAGGCCGTAGTAGCAATTGTTAATAAGAAGAGCGCAACACACGCCTCGCAAACAGCGGGACTTTTATTATGGAGTAGTTGCCGGCGGGACTTTTATTATGCCACAGTCGCCGGCGCCATTTCCGCTCTTCCAGTCATGAGTATGAGGTAACGCAGCTCTGTTCATCATATTAGATACATCTGTGTGTGTGTTGAAAATTAAGTTATGACGTTACTCTGCGTTCGCGCAACGGCTGCTATGACACTTGTTGCACACTGTAGTAAGAATAAAGCGTTTCTGCAAAATAAACCCGGAAACTGAGGGTAACGCAGATATGACGCAATTGACAGGCGACTCCCTCACATGTCCCAGTTCCTTGGTTAAAATGGCTATTTTCTCACGAATTACAAATAGTTGGAAACATTTGGGATATTGTAAGTACTCAACTGAACAAAATATATAACACTGGCCTTGTGGTTTTTGGATATTTTACTGAAAACATTTTACATAGTGCACCTTGAAGCTGTGGAATGGCTCCAAATGACTTTGAATATATTGTACGAAACCTTAATTGGTGCTTGTCTATTTCTTTTGGTCCATAACTCCCCCTTGTGCTGTAGGCCTAAAAAAAAGAGCGCTATAATATATATTAGATCAAGTAACCGGGCTCAGACAGTTATTTAATTATTGCGACAGGCCTGCCTATGTGTTTTTCTGTGACTTTGCCAAAATCTCACATTGTAATGAAGTGCTACGTACGCACAGGCTATTTTGGCTGTGACTTGATGACGAATGCAAGACCTTCTTCTCCGCTTTTCAAATACATACGATTACTCTTTATATATAAAAGTGTTTCCTAAGTAAAGAAAACTTAGAATTTATTTAAAGAATCAGTTCTTTAGTTACCCTTGCATCGTAAATAAGAGACGCTCCAAACTGCTTGTGGCACTTCATTAATGATAGAGATGAGGCGGAGTTATGAAGTTTGACAGTTTGAGGAGGCAATGGAGCTACACGATTTTATCACAAGCTCTTTTTAATACGTCTCATTGGTTAAATATTTGCAAAACAGACGTAAAAGTTGGCCATAGAAAATGTTCAAATGTCTGAGCTCATAGAAATTGAATATTTGTTTATTTAAACGAAGTTTAATGAGAAAGACATAATTTTAATCAAACATTGTTTTTGTCACCTCTGAAAATCTCTGAACAAGCTTATTAGACTATATTCACAAAAAGCTTATGTGCATTGCATTCTTTTTTTTAAAGTTGAAAACAACTCCATTTTTTTCTCGAGCTTCCTCGGTTTCTCTGACTGAAAAACGGAGAGACCGGAGATAGTGTTAAAGCTCATCAGGTTGTATTTTTGGTGGAAATTTTGTAGAAATTATCATTCTTTTTAAATGTGATGTAAACATACTGTCCTGTGAATACAAATAAACAGAAACAGACTGATTAAGTACGTCTGTCCTCTTTCTTTTGTGAAATAATGGTAAATACCACTTTATTTCTGTGGGACTAATGTGCAATCTTGATACAATTTAATTCATTATGATCAATGTATCACTTATTATTGTAAAAGTGTGGTATAACATTGATGCTTGGGTTTTAAACCTTTAAGTAAACAACAAAAAATGCCACCAAAAGGCCGCTTTTATCATGTTAGTTTTGCGTTCTCAGTAGTTTCCAATAATTTCTTTGTGATTAGATTTCTGATAAAACTTCCTTTTGTTGGTGAAATTATGGGTTTGTTACGGGCAAGTTTAGTGAAGCGCTGCCTAGCTTCTACCCGACGGTGGAAATGCAGAGTGGTTTTGGGCTTGGTGCTACAGGTCAGAGGCTAGCAACGGTCCAACAGTCGAAAAGCAGCTACTTTTTGTTCATCACAGACTGTTAGAAATAATTCTGTTATAGACCAATTATATAGTCTTTCAGCATATATCCTTACTCAAATAATCTGTTTCTACCACAAACACCATAAACTCAGATCTCTACACTATAAACAGAGCTGCTAATCTTCAATAGTTCCTGTTTTCATCTCATTGATTATGCTAATGTGTTTAAATCACCTGTAAACTGCCACTTAATGCTCATTTCATTGGTGTCAAGCAACAGACTGAAACCAACTACACAATCACCATAAATCTGTATTTCATTATCATTTGTGACAAACCATGTTTTATTTTATAAACAGCCAAAAAAAAAAAAAAAAACAGTGAACAAAAACTTAGCTAAATGACTAGGTAAGATAAGTTTAATTAAACTGATGTGTTATTTGTTGCTTACAAATCTGTATATTTATTTCTGAATTTGTTCATTCTTACTTTTTTATGTGGATTTTTTTAATTGTTATTATGTATGTTTTTGTATTATTTTATCCATATGTCCATGTTGAAGATAAAAGAATGTTAAAAGTATACAGAGACGAAACATAAATAGTGTTTTTAATAAAACAAATTCAGTAACCTTACATTTTGATGAATGGATATATATAAACATAATATATAAATGCTTATAATGTGCGGACTGTGGATGAGTGACAACATTCATTTTATTTCTGCTTTATTTTTTATTCCTACAGATCTGCTCCACCTACCACCATCAGTGAAGCTCCTCCCACAGCAGTTCACCATTAAATGCTGGATCATTCCCATCAGTCTACAAGTGAAGACGAGTTTGTGAAAGAACAGCGAGAACATGAGTGATCCGGAATCCTGCAAGATCAAATCTGAAGATACTGAAGAACCAATAGGTTGGTGTTTATTTTTGATTCTTCCTTTAGTGGTTGTGGATAGAAAAGCCATAAGAGCTGTGAAATAACAGTAACAAATAATATAACTACATACAAAATAGAGCCTCAAAGTGACATTTATTTTCTATCTTTCATGATTTCAACAAATAACCAGTGAGAGGAGCTTTTAGGAGGAAATTATGAGCTGTTTATTCATATTTCCTTTAGCCTATATCTGGTTCAGAAATTTTGCAGTTTTACACTGGTTTTGCTGGCGAATCAGAGATCCCTGGGGTTGCTGGGTCTGAATTGCTAGCCAGCACTATTCAGATTAGTGGATGCAGATATATAATATGTAATGTGTTGACAAACAATATAGAAAACATATGTCACAAAGGGCTAGATGCATAATATTTTAAGAAGAACACCATGCAAACTAGTTTTGTATTTGGGAAGATGCATGCGCATTAATTTGCGATATTTAAATGTTTTGTATTTTACCTAAAACCTATACCATAGAAATTTTGATGTGGGAATGCCTGCATTCAAGCATTTCAGTGGGCTTAACAGATCGCCCTTTTACAGCAGATTTACTTCACAAACCTATATGATAGAATATGCTAGAAGCTCTGCAGCGCTTCACTAAAAACCCACCCGTAACACACCTCTCTAGAACAATGTCACACAAACCCCTCATCTAACCAACAAATGGAAGTTTATCAGAAAACTATTCAGAAAGAAATCACTGGAAACTAGCGAGATCGCAAAACCAACATGATAAAACACATTTTTGTTGTTTACCCAAGCATCAATGTTTTACCACAGTTTAAGCGATACATTGATCATAATACGTTTGTCGAGATTACATTTGTCACACTCACACAGAAATAAAGTGGTATTTACTGTTATTTCACAAAAGAAAGAGGACACCCATACTTATTCAGTCACATCTGGTTCTGTTTATTTGTAGTCACGGGACAGTTTATCACATTTAGAAAGAACGATCATTTCTACATATTTTCCAACAAAATACGACCTTAGCATCTTTAGCACTCTCTCCAGTGACAGTCCCAATACAATTATATTTTCAGTCAGAGAAACAGTGAGGAATCTCCCGAAAACCGGAGTTGCTTTATTTTATATGCGGAGCTATATGGATATCAGACAGTCTGGTTTAAAGAGACGAGACGCACTGACAGATAAAATAAAAACATGATTGTAATAGTCTATATGATATTTCATCAAGCGGTCGTATTTACGATGTTTACTGTGGTAATGGTTAGCGCAAATAGTCTTTTGCATGGCATATAAATATTTCTGCCTTATACAGTGATCAGAATCCACATCAGATCACAGACAGAAGTTATTTCAAACACTCTCTGCTGTCTGAAAGTGAGTTTTGAGCTAAAATGATTTTAAAAGTCTTTAATGCTGATGTTAGCTGGTATATGAAATTATCTGCGCCCGCATCGCTGCCGACTCCAAACTCAGATAAACTTCTTTAACTCGAGCGAGCAGACCATCTACGGGACAAGCCGGATTCCACCAAAGCTCCCTGAGCATTTTAATCCTTTAATTTTTCATATTTAAAAATGTTTGTGTGCTGCTGCGCATCCCTGTGTGTGTAATAAGCAGACTGTATGTGCATTGTGTACCCACCTATAGGCGCATATTACTAACACGCTCTTTTAATAACAGATTCTTGTTCTTGTTGGTCAATGGCGCAGTCGATTTCAGTTGCCTCCAAACAGCAACGCACCAACAATGCGCCTGAACACACCTGGTTTTCAGACCAGCACACCCATGGGTGAACAGATGGGCACGAGTGCATTTGCTATTTAAACAACATGGCTCTGGACGTTAAAATGATAACCGTGTCAGGCTGAAACTAGCGAAAAACACTTGTCACGCCTGCCGTCGCATTGTGCCAGGTGTATGATAGGGCCCAGTGAGTTGTTGACTCGAGAACAGCTGCAATCGGGAACTCACGAACCGAACAGGTTCATTGAAAAGAATCAGTTTGTTCACAAAACAGCCACCGCTTTTGCGTCTCCGAGCATGTGACGATTTCTCAAGTTCAAAATAACAGGTAAAGATGCGTTTTTAAGAAATGTAGTGGAGTCTGATATGTGCTTTTGAATGTAGTGTAGTAAAAATTTCTCAAAATATTCCAGGAAAGTACAGATATTTGAAAACAAAAAATTCTTCAAGAGGATGCAAACGCACTGAAACATTCTTTGTTTAAATTAGCTCAGTTACTGTTAAATGTACTGGTTTTCTCTCAAAATCTTATAGTGACTATAATTTGTTAAAATGTGTCAGGAGTCATGAATATGAATAACAGAGTCGAATCGTCCATACCGTTTGATTGAAATATGAGCATCAGTTTGTCTGGCTATCACCAGACCAAGCTCAATCTTTTAAGATTGAACATTAGTCTGGGTAGTCTGCTCTGTATTTTCTACTGCACAAGAGGCGTGATCAATGGCATAGTTCAAATGACTCTGTATGCAATTGGATAGTACTTCAACCAATCAGACCAACGATCCATCGCTTCTCTGTCAGTCATTCAATTCAATTCAGTTCAATTCAATTCAATTCAATTTGTGAGTTTTGTGATTGATCCCCGCAAATTTGTAACGGAAGCAGGATAGAAAAATGTACAGATTCGAATCGAAATCGAATCACCGGCAGATCGGGCTGGGTTTACCCAGTCTAAGTGTCATTCACATTCATTGAGAAAAAAAAAACCCTCCTGTTTGATCAAAACATCCCTCAGTGCTTTTAGTTTAAAAGCATGCACAAAAGCAGGAGAACTCTTATATGTTTATGTCAAATTTCTATACAGAGTAATATTCAATTTTTTTCCAAAAATGTGCTGATGTAATCATTATGAGTGCTGGATACTCTGATGTACTGTGTTTTCAGTTCATACTGACAGCCTGAGGGCGCTCTATTCACATTTAGCCTACAAATGGCACTCATGATGAACAGGCATATCATGCCACATTCCACAAAATTTTGATTTCCATGATCTACATATGTGCATTTTAAGATGTTCTGAATGCTTAAATATTAGATAACAATAGCTTGAAAACCATGTCAGTGGGCAGATATGACTGATTAAGTTTTGTCCATTTTAGTCAGTGAAGACAGTAAAACATATGTTTAACTGATATTTATGTTTTATGAATAATTTTTGTAGACATGTTAATTTCCTGAAGGCTAGGAAAGCTAGGTAACTATAAGTTTGAAAAAAAAACAAAGTTTGCAACCTCCATCTAGGACAATGCTGAAATCTGCCCAAATGGATCTCCATAGATACTGCTGCATGATCACTAATTACTATACTGTTATACCAGCATTTTCACACTAGACAATAGCTCCATACAAGTTATAAAATAGTCGATGCGTGAGTGAATTTTATAAGAACTTGAATAGCAGGAGTATTCTCTTCTATTCAGGTTTAGCACTCTCCAAATTTCATTTAATCTTAGATCCTTCATATAATCAATTATTGTTTTTCTGGTTTGTATATGAGTTGTATCATTTTGGGTTGATCTGTCCAATATGGGGTCGAGGGTACGGTTAAAGTCTCCGCCGATAATATTGAATCCCTCCAGAGCAGACACAGTTAAAAATAATTTCTCAAAAAATAATGGGCTGTCATCGTTTGGACGGTAAATATTTATAAGATTGAGCTTTTGTGTCAAAATACTCCCCTGAACAATAATAAATCTTCCAGAAGGGTCCTGAATGTTTTTTGTAGCCTGAAATGGCAATGATCTATGAATGAGGATAACTACACCCCTTGAATGACTAGTGAAAGTTGCGTGAAATACTTGGCCTGGCCATTTTTTATTTAAGTAATGTATATCTGATGCAACCAAGTGAGATTCTTGTAGAAAGACTATTTTAGAATTGAGATATTTTATCCTATTCAATACTTGTTTCAGTTTGGCCAATTTTCTCATTCCACGGACATTCCAACTTGTAATTTTAATATCCAGACTGCTTGTTAGTTTTATTTTCTCCATAAGATGTCAGCATATTATAAAATATGAAATGGAAGAGAGAAGGAAAAAAAAAAGGATGCAAGTGTAATCTCGCTTATAAATTCGAGGAGAGTTTTCTGACCCTCAGCACCCTCTCGAATACCATAGAGCTCCGACGGTTTGTCGGAGCTTCTCTGTTAAGCTGCCATCCCGGTCCTGGCCATGTGACCCACCCCTCATAAAGATATTTCATAAAATACATTTCTAATAACTTTACAGAACTTTGGACTATTTTTCTCATTATGACAGATTAAGTAGCAAAGAAGTTGTCCTATCCCTTCACATTTCTATGATGTTTTTTTTAATGATTTATAGAAAATTAAACCTTTTAAAATTTCATTCTAGACCCGTTGGAAGACATTAAGGAGGAAGAAGAACTGAGTGAAGTGGAGGAGAAACATGTCAAAACTGAAGAAAAATCTTTCAGTTGCTCACCGACAGAAAGTAAACCAGTACTGAGAAGAGCCGACCAGAATTTCACTTGCCCTCAGTGTGGGAAAAGATACCCATACAAACAAAATCTTAGACGTCACATGAAAATTCACACTGGAGAGAAGCTGCACACATGTGATCAGTGTGGGAAGAGTTTCACACTAAAAGGAACCCTTAATATTCACATGAAAATCCACACTGGAGAGAAGCCACACACATGTGATCAGTGTGGGAAGAGTTTCACACAAAAAGGACAGCTTAAGACACACATTGAAATCCACACCGGAGAGAAGCCGCACACATGTGATCAGTGCGGGAAGAGTTTTGCACGAAAAGAACAGCTTGAGATACATATCAGATTCCACACTGGAGAGAAACCGCACACATGTAATCAATGTGGAAGGAGTTTTACACTAAAACAACAGCTTAAGAGACACATGCAAATCCACACCGGAGAGAAACCGCACACATGTGATCAGTGCGGGAAAAGTTTTGCACGAAAAGAACAGCTTGAGATACATATGAGATTCCACACTGGAAAGAAGCCGCACACATGTGATCAATGTGGAAAGAGTTTTACACTAAAACACGAGCTTAAGAACCACATGAAAATCCACACCGGAGAGAAACCGCATACATGTGATCAGTGCGGGAAGAGTTTCAAAGATAAAGAACAGCTTAAGAGACACATTGCAATCCACACCGGAGAGAAACCGCACACATGTGATCAGTGTGGGAAGAGTTTCACACTAAAACAACAGCTTAAGCGACACATTGAAATCCACACCGGAGAGAAGCCGCACACATGTGATCAGTGTGGGAACAGTTTTGCAAAAAAAAGACAACTTAAGGATCACATGGCAATCCACACTGGAGAGAAACCACACACATGTGATCAGTGCGGGAAGAGTTTCAGATTGGCACAATCTTTTAGAATACATCTGCGTAGTCATTCTGGAGAAAAACCATTTAACTGTGATCAGTGTGGTAAAACATTTCTTTGGGCATTTACCCTTAAGAAGCACCTGAACGTTCATTCAGAGGTAAAGCTTCACATCTGTTCTTTGTGTGGAAAGAGTTATTCTCAGCTGAGTGCTTTAAAATTTCACCAGAAAAGACACAGCGATGTGAAGAATCATGTGTGCTATGTGTGTGGAAAATCCTATTCTACAGAGGGTGAACTGAATCTGCACCAGAAAAGAAGCTGCACACAAAAAAGAACGCTTACTGATCACATGATAATCCACACCGGAGAGAAGCCGCAAACATGCAATCAGTGCAGGAAGAGTTTCAGAAGTGTACAGGCATTGAAATTACACGCGTGTACTCATTCTGGAGAATCAAAGCACAAGAATGTTCATACAAAGGGAAAGCCTTACACATGTTCTGCATGTGAAAAAAGTTTTACACGATTGAGGGCTTTTAAATTACACCAGAAAACACATACCCGTGCAAAGGCAGTGTGAAAAGACATTTGCTATTGCTGAGAAATGTCACCAGAGAATTGACACTGGAGAAAACCTTTCAAGCGTTCACACTGAAATTCAGTCCGTTAGGACAAATTAAAACACATAAGAGCATCCACTCTGAAGAGAATCCATTTCACTGTCCTTAATGTCATAATATCTGAAATCATAGTTCCTGTTCAGATCCAGAACTTTTAAAGTTCAAACATAACACAAAATGTCGAGCAGTAAGAGTGAATTCTTCCACAAAATCCTGTCCTGTTTCAAGTTTGAGATTAAGATTTACTCAAAGTTTCTCCCAGAAGTACAATATCTAAGAAGTTTTATCTCTACATATCGTCAGCTTTATGATATAAAAATCGAATCATTATACATTATGATTTTGGTTCAGTCTTTTTGTAATTATAATGCATATGTGAACTCTCTTTTAAGAAAATAAGTTGTTTTTTATCATAAAATATGTGCTCAAGTGTACTTCTGGAAGCTGAAGACGAGGCTATAACAATTTTAAGAGGGACATTTTTGTATTAATGTGTTCTTCATTCTTATGCTGAATATCTAATTACTCTACAACTTTTGATGTATTTACCAAGTGCGGATGTAAGAGAAACTATCATGCAGCTTTGCCACTGGATGCTTCTTTGATTATCTCTTTCTCGTGTTGCTTTGGGCTAGTGTTGTCAAAAGTACATATCGCGATACCAAGTCGTTACTGAAACTTAAAAAATGTGAGCTGGAATCGTAAACGCCTCTGACTAGCAATTGCGCTCATCGGATGTGTCTGTGATTGGCTACAATGATCAACGCACTGGAGCGTTTGAAAGTGTTTTGAAAGCGGGAGTGTTGGAAAGCACAACCAGGCGTTGACCAGCAGACCGGTAGGCTGATAGGCACCTGCATTCAAACACTCGTGTGGATCTGTGTAAGCGCTCTGTGAAAAGTGTCATTTAGGTATGTTTATAACATGTTTTTGAAACGCTGGTCATTGTAGCCAATCACAGACATGTTGGATGAGTGCATGAGCACAATGGCCAGTCAGAGGTGTTCACAATTCCGCTCAAAGCATCACATTTTTTACATTTCAGTACCGACTAGGTATCGCGGTCGGTACTTTTGACAACACTACTTTGGACACATTTTTGCAACTGTAGAGAGACTAACAAACCCCCCGAGTCACATTCCCAGTGAAATGCTCTCAGACAGCAAATGCAGTGAGTTTGCTTCCTTCTTCTCTGAGAAAATCAATAATATCAGAAAGGCGATCAGCACATCCTTGAGTTGCTCTGGGGTGTGTCAGATCAAATCACAACCTCATAAAGTTACCATTGTCTGATTTCAAAGCAATTGATGGGAACATTTTTGAAGAAATGGTACAGCACCTTAAAACATCAACCTGCGCCTCTTGACACACTCCCCACTTCTTTTTTCAAAAGTGTGTTTAACTGTTTTGAAGCAGATCTCCTAGAAGTGGTAAACGCCTCACTTCTTTCTGGGACTTTTCCAAACTCCCTTAAAACCACAGTAGTTAAGCCTCTCCTGAAAAAGAGAAATCTGGATAACTCCATATTGAGCAACTACAGACCAATCTCAACTCCCCCCTTCAAAGGCAAGATCATTGAAAAAGTTGTTTTCAGTTAGCTGAACAAATTCTTAAGCACAAAGTAACGGATACTTTGACAATTTTCAATCTGGTTTCCGTCCGCATCACAGCACAGAGACAGCGCTCATAAAGATAATAAATGATATTCGCCTCAATACAGATAAAGGCAAAACATCAATTCTGGTACTACTCGACCTCAGTGCTGCATTTGACCACAACATACTTCTTGACAGGCTAGAAAATTGGGTTGGGCTTTCTGGGATGGTCCTTAAATGGTTCAGGTCATACTTAGAAGGGAGAGGTTATTATGTGAGTATAGGTGACAATAAGTCTGAGTGGACATCCATGACATATGGAGTCCCACAAGGGTCAATTCTTGCACCACTCCTATCGAACCTGTATATGCTGCCACTGAGCCAAATAATGAAAAAGAACAAAATTGCTTACCACCAGCATGCTGACGACACCCAGATCTACTTAGCCCTATCGCCTAATGACTACAGCCCCATTGACTCTCTGTGCAAATGCATTGATGAAGTTAACAGTTGGATGTGCCAAAACTCAAAACAAAATTCTCAAGGTGAACACATATCTTGAGGCTAAAGGTCTAATAACAAAAAATCAAGTCAGGAATCTTGGTGTGATTTTGGAGTCAGACCCGAGTTTCAGTAGTCATGTCAAAGCAATAACTAAATCAGCTTACTATCATCTGAAAAATATTGCAAGAATTAGATGCTTTGTTTCCAGGCAAGACTTAGAGAAACTCGTTCATGCTTTTATCACCAGCAGAGTGGACTATTGTAATGGACTTTTCACCGGCCATCCCAAAAAGACCATTAGAAGCTGCAGCTCATACAGAACGCTGCTGCCAGGATTCTGAGGAGAACTAGAAAATATGACCATATCACACCAGTCCTCAGGTCTTTACAATGGCTACCAGTTATATTTAGGATCGATTTTAAAGTACTTTTACTTGTTTATAAATCACTCAATGGCCTAGGACCTAAATACATTGCAGATATGCTGATTAAAAACAAACCCAACAGATCACTCAGGATCAAGTCAATTAGAAATACCAAGGGTTCACTCAAAGCAAGGAGAGTCTGCTTTTAGCTATTATGCCAGCCGTAGCTAGAACCAGCTTCCTGAACAGATCAGATGTGCTCCAACAGTAGCCACTTTCAAATCCAGACTCAAAACACATCTGTTTAGCTGTGCATTTACTGAATGAGCACTGTGCCACTGTACGTCCAACTGATTGCACCTCATCTTATCTATGCATCATCTTTTTATTCTTTTATTAACTGTTTTAGTTTCCTTTGTTCATTGTTGTTTTCTCTATCATCATTTTATTTTTTTTAGTTCTCTTTACAACTGTATATTTCCATTTCTTATGCATCTGTCACCATTTTATTTTTATCTTTTAAATTCTCTTTACAACTGTTTTAATTATCCTTGTTTTTATTTTTAATTCTTACACATGGTATTCTTATGTCTTATGTAAAGCACTTTGAATTGCCATTGTGTATGAAATGTGCTACACAAATAAACTTGCCTTGCCTTGCCTTTTAAGTCAATAAAGAGAGAAATATCTCATTCTTTCACTTTTATTTAGTTTCAAATTTGTTCACCAAGTAATCATTAGCTAAACTTGTGACACATTTTATCAACAGCTTTTTACTGTGGGGTCAAGTCACCTTTATTTATATAGCGCTTTTAGAATGGCATACTTCATGTGCACTTTCGGTCTTTTGGACTTACAATGGCCGCTGCGTGCGTGTGTCCGTTAAGTTGCCATTTGTCATTTTAGATCTCAGAAGGGTGCTCGCGAGTGCCCCCCTTGCAGTCGCTATGCGCCCTCGATGCGCACTTCTGCTGAGCCCACACTGGTGCGGGTTAAGCCTTGTTTATACTTTCGCATGGCTCCGCAGCGCGAGCATCCGCTGACTGCATGCAGGTGACGATATTTATTTTGGTACACTTCACCAAAAACCACACTACAAAAGAATTGTGTAAAACTCAGTAAACCTTGATATTATTACTTGTGACATGAGGACAAGATGTATGTACACATGTATACAACTAACGTTAAATTAACAATTAAATTTTTCTCTTAAATATTTCCTAATTTCACTAAACATTTTCATTTAGTTTTGTGAACATTTTTATTAAACATGGAACTTTATTTTCAATAAAAGAGCTTATTTATAAGCAACTGATTTGTGAAAACTGTGCTGGTGCTGGTGTGATGAGACGTCATGATCGGCTAGATTCGCCTCGAACTCGTGGATCTTGCGAAGCCGCACGAAAAGTTACAAAAATTGGGCTGCACACCGCCGTGCGAAATGGGGTCACGTGCACTCAACGCGCACTACTGCCCACTCCGCGATGACATCATTTTTGCTGCGCGCACCCTCGCGCTCGTGCGGATGCGTCGAGTATAAATAAGGCTTTACACAGCGGACTTCTCCTAACGGCAGTCAAAGCGGCATTACGTCGTGAAAGCGAAAGGGCCAAGATGGCGCTCTGACAGGACCATAGACCAGGCATTCTCAACCCTGGTCCTCGAGGGCCACTGTCCTGCAGAGTTTAGCTCCAACCCTAATAAAACACACCTGAACCTGCTAATTAAACTCTTCAGGATTAAAGGCAGGTGAGTTTGATCAAGGTTGGAGCTAAACTTTGCAGGACAGTGGCCCTCGAGGACCAGGGTTGAGAACCCCTGCCATAGACAGTAAAAGAAATGGACACAGCGACCCCATACTTCAACGGAGAAAAGTGAAGTCAATTAGAAGCACTCACTTCCTGATGGCTGAGCGTACTGAGCAGCCTCAGACTGAGCTTGACGACGTAGATGTAACGTGAGCAACCTGTCTGACAGTTGTAAGTCTTCTAGTAGTTGTGCAAAGTGAAATCTTGAAATATTTTGTCCTGTTGCTTTTGGCTCTCTATGGGCTTTTCCCCATGCTTCTCCCTTGACTTTATCGGACTTTATGCCTCCGCGTCCCCCCGATTGCCTCATAGACAGTAAAAGATTGCCTGCGAGCTTCTCCTTCTGTCTATACGGGTCTATGCGGTAATTTCTCTACTGTGCGCCGAGAGTCGCGTGGTTATGACGCAATCGTTAGCCTATTTTTTACAAAAACGGCTTCTACAGGGCGATAGTGTAAGATACAAAGTAATGGAGCCTTTTATACTATTTATACTATTATACTGTGACTGCAGCAATGAATAGAAGAATAGAATCCTTGCACAGTTCAAAGAACTCTCGCACCTAATTCGATCTGACACCTTGGAAAGAATGGTTGGGGAGAATGCATGAGAAATCACGAGCATGAAAGAGACAATCACTGAAAACACGAAACAGCCAACGTGAAGACCGCTGTTGAGTTTGTGAGTGCTGAAGTTAATGATGTCAAAACTCAGCTTGCAAACACCAGTAATACCGGTATCACTGGCGGTGGCTTTTTAAATCACCCTCTAAACCGTAAGCATAGTGTGCACAACAGTGGATCTGCACCGTTATGTGTGCCATTGCAGCCGTGCACATTATACTTTCGGTTTAGAATTAGCACCAGTTCGGGGGCGAATTGCTTGAATGGTGTGTTCAATATTATTCTTAATGAAAAACACAACAACAAAACCGTACAATGACAAACTCACTTAAAGCAGCAGTAGGTAACTTTTGTAAAAATGTATTTTTTACATATTTGATAAACCTATCATTTTGTCCTGACAGTAGAATATGAGACAGATAATCTGTGAAAAAATCAAGCTCCTCTGGCTCCTCCCAGTGGTCCTATTGCCATTTGCAGAAATACACCACTCCCGGTAAGAAACAACCAATCAGAGCCAGGGGGAGTGTCTTAGCAGTGTCAATCAAGCTTGTGTGCACGCTGATCACACCCCTCTCATGCACAACGTGTACAGGCGTTCAAATTCAAGATTACCGGTGTGCCGCTGCTTTGCTTATGGCGGACAAACAAACTGCCAATTCCTCGAGTGGCACCTGCTCATAAAATAAAGACGGGTAAACGGAAAAAGACAGATGACGATGATAAAAAATACAAAAAGAAAGAATTAGATAGCCCGAAATAAAACGATATCGGAGCGGCTTTTCTGAGGTGGAGGGAGCTACGTGTCCTGAAAGGATTAAAAACCGATGCAGAGTTAGCCACATTTCTGCTTGACAAGTAAGTAGCCTATCCCGGTTCCTCTTCTCCCCGCCCGTTGACTCCTCGAAGTCGCTGTGGGTGTGAATTCCTCGTCGGAGCCCATTGACTCAGTGACAAAACTCAAGCCGCATAACATGCAGATAAAATGTCACGCACTGTGCAAAGCAACTATTGAAACCTACTAATTCCCTGGCTTGTCATGTTGCTGAAATAATGTACTAGCAACCCTTATTTAGCATTACATATCGACTTGCATACTGCAAGTTATTTACGTTAGTTACCGTTATATTATCGTACTAGCTATTTATTACTTATAGAAATAGTGCAACGTCATATAGTTACATTACATGTATTGCAAAATACGTTTTGAGGACCAAGTTTTTTAGTCAAAGTATGGGCAGGCCATAGTCAATGAAAATCATATTGTTGATGTTTCGTCTGTACCAGTGAATGTACCATAACTGTTTATCCGCCGTCATCGGTTGCCCTGCTACGTTCTACTAGCCTAGTTACTAGCCAGCGTGTTCACGGCAGGCTCCGTTGTGATGGGGGACGAGCTGTGGAGGGAGGGCTGTCGCGCAGCAGAGAGCAAGGGGGAGTGACCTGTTGTGCTTGTTCAAAATCTCAGGCTAAAGGCCTGTTCACACCGGGACGATTTTCGCGCGCGTTTATCGCCGACGTTTAACGCCTCGTGACTAAACAATGGGCGCCAATGTGAGTGTTCACACCGACGCGTAAAACGCCAGACGTGAAAGCGTAATTTAAAAAAAAACGCCTCGGGTTCGTTTTTTTATTTTGACGCGGCGCGTTAAAAACTGGCCGACCAATGAGATCAGCGCTTTTGTTCACGTGCCTGGAGCTGCTGAAGTGACAGTAAAACACGACTGGGTGGCGCTCAAGCACAAAATCGGTCTTGCCGAGCACACATTGATACAGAGAAGAAGTAGTAAGTAGACAAAGAAGAAGATGGGCTGCTAATGCTGCTTGCCAGTTACCAAAAAGTGTGTGAATGGTTTTGCCATAGACATAATATATCTGTGGTTTTGGCAAGCACGTAAATACTGTCTCTCCTCTTCTTCTGTGTGACAAGCGAGTGTCAGAAGCGTAAGTGGCGCAGCAGCACCTTGTGTACCGGGAGCGCATCTACTGAATGTGCACGTTCACTCGGCGCATCGCCAGTGGAAATCGCTTGGGTGTGAACACTCAAGACGCGCCGAAAAACGTCACGAAAAACGCTGGCGATAAGCGCGTGCGATATTCGTCCCGGTGTGTACAGGCCTTTAGTCAACGTTTTCTAAAAACTCCCTACTGCAGCCTTAAATAAGTGCTTTTACATTTCCCTTTGAAACCAAATCTTATGCGATCATCTGTCAGCTCCTCACTCTCGTGATGAATGAAATCTGACTCCTGCTGCTGATGTGCTGTGACTCTCGTTCAGCTCATGCTGTATTAAGCAGACTCGTTCAGTTTTTAATTGTAGTGTCTGTTCTCTAACTGAACTAAATTATTTTATTACTATAAAAAAATACGGGCGGTTCCACGGTGGACAAAAGAAGTAACTGCTGCGGCTGAACACTGGTAACACTGGCAACAAAAGACTATCACAGCAAGCATAGTACAGAACAAGAGACACTGAAAAGCCACAAAGGCTACGTTCAGACTGTAGCCTAGGCCTTAACCCTTGTGTGGTGTTCATATTTTTGTTATTCAGCCAGTGTTCGTGGGTCTGGTGGACCCGTTGCATTTTTGAGTTTTTAATTCAACACAATCAAAATTTTTATGTTAAAATACTCAACAGATGTTTACTTCATCCCAATTACAAGCAATATAAACAGCATATATGGTTAATATTTTCTCTTTACCTATGTTAGATCACATTTAAGAATTGCAACCTCGTGTGGGAACGGCAGGGGTAGAAACAAAACTCACTTTTGCACTCTCTCACACTTACACACAATCTCTCTCACGCACGCACATACACACTCATGCACGCACACACACACACACACACACACACACACACACACACACACACACTCACTTGGATATGTGGTGTATGGTTACTCTCCATAGGCATAATGGTTTTTCTAATGTACAAACTGTATAATCTATCCCCCTACACTAACCCTACCCCTAAACCTACCAATCACAGAAAACATTTGGCATTTTTTGAATTTCAAAAAACACCATTTAGTATGTTTTAGTATGAGGACACAGATTTCGTCATAAACCATGTTTACATTGTAATACCCATGTCATTATACACATTTGTGTCCTCATAAACCATATACATGAACATACACACACTAACAGCAGGCCCTGACAGGAGGAGGACAGAGTAAAGGTACACAGGACCTACAATTTCCACACTTTTATTAGCACCGGGTCCAGTGGACCCGAACATCCTGTGTGTAATATAAATGTGTAGAGGGGGTGTACAGTGTGTGGTCATTGAAAATGTGTTCTGATATATATTCCTCACAGAAAATGAGCCAAGGCCAATGAGTCTCAGTTTGAAAAAATAATTAATCGTATCATTTTTCTTTTGATAAAAAATGAAAACGGGTCCAACAGACCCGAACACCATACAAGGGTTAAAGGGATAGTTCACCCAAAAATGAAAATTTTGTCACCATTTACTCACCCTCAAGTTGAGTACTCACCCTCACCCTGTAGGAGTTTCTTTGTTCTAAGCAGATATAAGTCGTTATTTTGATATTTTTTTGCGCACAAAAACTATTGCCGTCGCTTCGTAAAATTATTGTAGATCCACTGTAGTGAGATGGACTTTGTAACAACGTTTTTAGTGCCTTTTATGGGTCTTGTGAGAGTGAATGTACTGAATGCCAATGGAGGCCTATCTGAGGCCTTTCTCAGCCATCAGCTTTCAACAAAAATATCTTCATTTGTGTTCCGAAGATGAACGGAGGTCTTACGGGTGTCGACATGAGGAGTGAGTAATTAATGACATCATTTTCATTTTTGGGTGAACTAACCCTTTAATACTTTCAACTAGCATTGACCCGAGCCTCTGGCTCTAATGTACACCAGTGTTTCCCCTACCACTGTTTTGTGTTTCCAGTTTTTCCCCTACCACAGAATGACAAAAAATATCAAGGGAATGCAGCATTTCACTGTCCAATGGTCATGCCTTAACTGCAATTTCTAGTATTGCATTCAAATTGCATCCTTCTCATGGTCATTTAATCATTTCTGACATTTCAGGTTGAGTTAAATCTCTTTTTTTCGCCCATTTTATCTGTAAAAGAAAACATGCCTAATAATTCTGCACACCTGAATATGGTGTTTTTCATTTCCATCCTTCATGAACAATTATATATCACTTATAAATTAATAAATACAAAATGAATAGTAGTTATTAAGATTAATGTGGTTTGGAATTGGTCAAATGTGCCTGGAAAAAAATATGATCAGAAAATTGACGTGCCTAATAATGCTGCACACACTGTACAGGAGCTTTAAACATTTTCACTTTTTAATTTTTGTATATTTCCCTTCCTTGTTAGACTGCCTATCTAGGAACCATTGGTGGGTGTAATGTCCAACTAGGAGAATACTAGCTACATTGATTGGCCATTCTTTAGCCACTCAATTAAACTGGAATGGCTCAAACCAGAAGAGACCTTTTCAGAACCTGAGGCTAAGGAGGGTTGTAACAGGTAAGCCAGCATGCGGTATTAGAAATGGCATATATAAATTACTTAACACACACAGTGTTGTTTCATATAGGCCTATTTGCTTTTCAGAGGCTGTAAGAAAATGCTTCTTTCAGCCAAGTCCTCCTGATTCTGAAGTTGAGAGTGAGATAAAGGTGTGGCTGTGGAATTCAAGAGACCGAGCGGGTGGACGAAAGGAGCGCCACCACTGTCTGCTGACTAGTCGAGAGACCTCAGGGGAAGAGTGAGCTTTGCCAAAGAATATTTTAGCACAAGGGTTTTCAAACTGTGTGAGGGTCCGTGGAAAAGTCTAGAGAAAAACCATAAATCTAAATAAATAAATATGATTAAAATAAATAAATGATTGTAAATAAAGTAAATTAATAAATAAATTAGATTAAAATATATGTGTAAAAGCCTAAAGTAAATCTGAATATAATAATAATAATAATAATAATAATAATAAAAAATTTTTTTATAAATAAATAAATTAGGTTAAATAAACCTGCGAAAGTTTAGAGAAAAAACATATGTATTAATTTAAGTACATAAATAAATAAATAGATAAATAAGTAAGTGACCAAAAGTTAAATTAACATAATAAAATTTTAAAAAGTACAAATAAATAAATTAAATCAAATTAAATTAATACTTTTTTATTAGTCTATTAAATTAACGATTCATATAAATTAATACAAATTGGACTTAAATATACAAATAAATGATGCAATAAACAGTATATTCTCATAGTGAGTAGAAAATATATATAATAAAATAATTTGAAAGTAATGTTAGATATATAACAGTAATTTTTTAGTGTATTAATTGGGTGTTAATAAAAGAAAAATTATTTTAAGGGGGTCCCCTCACACAAGGATGTTCATATTTGGGGGTCTGGGAGATCTACAAGTTTAAAAAGCCCTGCTTTAGCACACCAAAACACATTTTCAGCAGATGTCAAAGTAATGTTTTAGTTGTTGTTTATTTATAGGCCTATTGTTTTTATGTATAGATAACGTTGTTCCTTTCAGAGTGTTAAATTTGCTGTATTAACATGAATTGTATTTTTTTATTTTGCATTTAATAAATCGATTAATTTGAAATCCCTTTGACTACTGTACATTTTTGACAATACAGACATTCATGTTGTAGATTAATAGTGTGGGCCCTGTGCGGCCTAGTGAGGGCTTCCTGGGGGCTAAGTGAGGGCTGCCTGCTGGGGGCCCTTAGGATGGCCCTAAGAGGGCCCGTAAAGGGCCAGTGGAGGCTTGTTTGCAGGGTGTGTCCCATCGGGTGATAAAAAGTTCTATACACACTTGCCGTTTTCATGCCGACTTGAACACTTCGGCCAAATACAGAAACGTAACGCTGAGAAAATCCCGGCTTCTCGCACTGTGTCGTCCGTGTTCTTAACCCAACACCGATGCATTTTCAATCATATTTCCCGGTCAACTATATGTCGATGATTTTTCAACAACAGGTCGTTGCCCAATCAACTATAAATCAATGACTTTTCAACACATTGGCAATCGCCCGGTAAATCAAATATCAATGCTTAATCAATCATAAAGATAACTATAGATCAATGTTGTTCCAATGTTGTTGCCATCAACATTAATAACGTCAGGTTTCATCGATATGGCAATGGTGATTCAACATTTATTTTGCATTGAAATTTCGATATCAACCATAATGATGATTCAGATGGAAAATCAATATTTATTCAATGTTGGCTTGCTGTCTGGGTAGTCTGTAGCTATATGTCAAGTGCAAAGACAGCAAGGCTGAATCCGAAATCGCCCCTAAATAGGGCACTATTTCAACCATTTCGTTATTGAGTGCACTTCATTCAATCCCACATTGCTCTTACCAGTGTGCACTGTGCAGCCTATGTACACAACGGCTGTCCGACTTCACGCACTCGTTTTCATTAACTCCTTCAAGTGAACTGGATTAGTCGACAAACGTAGGGAATAGTGAATGAGGGTTTAGGGGCGATTTCGGATTCAGCCCAAGTGTTTGGACAGGGCACCCGTGCTCAGGGAGTAGAGACCATCTATGGTAGAGACCCCCAATGTCAATCGCAGCTTGTTTTTTTACATTTGATTTTAGCCTCGCAATGATGACGTCATCAACGCTTGCCCGCGCAATGAGTCTTCTGAGGTGAGTTGAGCAGCTTTTACAGTTTCGTATGTTAACCATAAAATACATTTTACAGTTTAATCTACATTTTAAGCACTGTCATGTTTTCATCGGGTACATGTGCCTATTTCCATCGTCTGCTGACTGAAATAACGGTTTAAAATTTTGTAATCACTGCCACAAAGCAAAACAAGTCCTGTTTCACATGAGTATCTAATGCTAAATACGAGTTCCTAAGCAAATTAACTGCACATGAACGCCCTCTGATGTCGTGTTTGCCACTGGGAAGTTCCGAAATCATTTTGATATGCATATTCACGAGATGGGAATGCCCTAACTTGTGTCGGGTATTATTTATTATTTTCTACACAACAGCTTTAATCGTTTTGTCTTGTCATTAATGTAGGGCTTACTTGTATGAATAATCGTTTGAAGTATTGTATGTTTTATACACAGGGACACTACTACATCATTTTGGTTTTAATAAGATTTTCCCAGTAAATAGGCTAGGCAAGGATAAACCTGGTGTCCATGATTCCTGTTAATTCTGACAACAAAGCACTTGAATGCACAAGTGGGAATGAAAATGCCGATAGCACGTGAAGACATGCATTATTGATTCCTTGATATATTATTAATTATTTTTAAAAAAATCTAACTAAATTTCATATGGACATATTATTCTGCTGTAAGGTAGTTAGCAGTTAATGAATGGTTTCCCACACAGAAATGAAGCAGGAAACACTTCTGTAAGGATGGGTATCATTTGTGTTTATTTTTATCAGTGTTGGGTAAGTTACTCTAATTAATAGTTACTAATTACATCTTCAATAGTGTAACTAGATTACTGTACAAATTACCCTCTCCAAAACGTATTTAATTACTTAGTACTTTCCAAATATCAACCTCGAGTTAAACGATTCAAGATTAGACATGGAATGGCTATTTTAATTCATTCAAATACATTCTGTTTATATATACATTTCAAATACATACTATAAAACTACATCAATTCTTATTAACCGAAAGTATGTGAGAAGGATAGATAAAAACATGCATTTTAAAGTTAGACTTTAAATTTTGATGTTAATTTCACTATTGTATTATATATAATTGTTCTACAGTCTGTACACAGTCTTTAGTTCAATTACTTGTGAAGTTACTGTAATTCAATTATACAAAAAATAAGAGTAATCCCTTACTTTACTTTTTCAAGGGAAAAATAATTAAATTACAGTAACTAATTACTTAGTTACTAGTTACACCCAACACTAATTTTGATGTATTGTTGTTTTGTTCATCATAATGTCACAAATCATGTAAATATAGTTTCTGTTTGGATCCAGCACTTTCAAGAGTAACGTTGAAGTTCATCTTCAAGATCAGCAGTTTCAGGTGTAAGATTAAAATAAACTAAAATATGGAGTTCCTCTCAAAAGAACAATATCTAAGAAGTTATGTTCTTGTATATCATCAGCTTTATGATATAAATCATTATGCTTTTGTATTATTTTCAAATTATGTTTACATTTCTAGAATGCATGTCACTCTTAAGGGTCAGTTCACCCCAAAATGAAAATTAGCCCATTATTTACTCACCCTCTCAAGTTATCCTAGGTTTATATGACATTCTTCTTTCAGACAAATAATTTCAAAGTTATATTAAAAATATCTTGGCTCTTCCAAGCTTTATAATGGCAGTGAATTGTTGCATCATTTTTTCAGTCCATAAAAGTGCATCTATCCATTATATAACTGCTCCACATGGCTCCAGTGAGTTAATAAAGGCCTTCTGAAGTGAAGCGATGCGTTTGTGTAAGAAAAATATCCATATTTAAAACTTTGTAAAGTAAAATATCTAGCTTCCGCCAGATCGAAAAAAACGTAACTGGTGTGCAATGTCATCAGACATTATGCGTAATGCATTTTGAATTGCGAGAGGCTCTACACTTTTTCCGTAAGTTAAATACTTAAGGTGATCTGGTGGAAGCGAGATATTTTACTTTATTTATACATTACATTCAGTTTTTTTTAATTGAAAACATTAAACATTGTGTGCAAATAAAGCAACTTTTTTCCGGGAGCTTCCTCTGTTTCTCTTATATAAATGTATTGGGACTGTAACCAGAGAGAGTGTTAAAGCTCATCAGGTCGTATTTTTGGTGGAAAATTTGTAGAAATTATTCTTTCTAAATGTGATGTAAACATACTGTCCTGTTAATACAAATAAACAGGCACGACTGAATAAGTATGTCCTTTCTCTTTTGTGAAATAATGATAAATACCACTTTATTTCTGTGGGACTAATGTGCAATCTTGACACAAATTAATTAATTATGATCAATGTATCACTTATTATTGTAAAAGTGTGGTATGACATTGATGCTTGAGGTTTAACCCATTTAACAAAAATGCCAACAAAAGGCTGCTTTTATCATGTACGTTTTGCGTTCTCACTAGTTTCCAATAATTTCTTTGTGATTAGTTTTCAGATAAAACTTCCATTTGTTGGTGAAATTATGGGTTTGTTACAGGCGGGTTTAGTGAAGCGCTGCCTAGCTTCTAGCCCGACGGTGGAAATGCAGAGTGGTTTTGGGCTTGGTGCTACAAGTCCTAGGCTAGCAACGTCCCAACAGTCGAGCAGCTATTTTTTGTGTTTAGAAAAAACACTGTTATAGGCCAATTGTTAGGTCTTTCAGCATATATCCTGACTCAAATAATCTGTTTCTACCACAAACACCATAAACTCAGATCTCTACACTATAAACAGAGCTGCTAATCTTCAATAGTTCCTGTTTTCATCTCATTGATTATGCTAATGTGTTTAAATCACCTGTAAACTGCTACTTAATGCTCATTTCATTGGTGTCAACAGACTGAAACCAACTACACAATCACCATAAATCTGAATTTCATTATCATTTGTGACAAACCATGTTTTATTTTAAAAACAGCAACAAAAAAATAATTTGTTGCTTACAAATCTGTACACTTATTTCAGAATTTTTTCATTCTTACTTTATGTGGATTCTTTTAATTGTGATTATGTATGTTTTTGTATTACTTTATCCATTATGTCCATGTTGAAGATAAAAGAATGTTAAAAGTATACAGAGACAAAACAGAAATTGAGTTTTTAATAAAACAAATTAAGTAACCTTACATTTTGATGAATGGATGTATAAACATAATATATAAATGCTTATAATGTGTGGATGAGTGATAACATCCATTTTATTTCTGCTTTATTTTTTATTCCTACAGATCTGCTCCACCTACCACCATCAGTGAAGCTCCTCCCACAGCAATTTACCAATAAATGCTCCAATAAACATTCCCATCAGTCTACAAGTCAAGACGAGTTTGTGAAAGAACAGCGAGAACATGAGTGATCCGGAATCCTGCAAGATCAAATCTGAAGATACTGAAGAACCAATAGGTTGGTGTTTATTTTTGATTCTTCCTTTAGTGGTTGTGGATAGAAAAGCCATAAGAGCTGTGAAATAACAGCAACAAATAATATAATTACATACAAAATAGAGCTTCAAAGTGACATTTATTTTCTATCTTTCATGATTTCAACAAATAACCAGTGAGAGGTAGCCTGGCTCCGCCCTCCTACGTACTTCCGCTCAATTTTCATTTTCCTTTAGTTCTATGTCTGGGACTGCGGTAGATGCTTAGGTTTTCTCCCGAACAATTTATTACCGGTCCAATCAGCGAACAGAGGGAGTGGCTGAGAGCGATGACGTTGATGTCGTGCGCTAGTTTGTGTTGTAGTTCAATAATGGCGGCGGTGAAAGATGCGAGTGTGTGGCACCGCTGACGAATGTCCAGAAGTTAAAGCCGGAGTGTGGCGAGGTGGACGAGCGAGCGAGATCGGTCTGCGTGATTGAGAATGAGACACACCGGTCTAGAGTCCTCTCATGAGGGAGCACGGAGGCATATAAGGACGAGCGACACCGGTGAAGGATGAGAGAGGACCAGGCCTGGATTTTAAGTTGTGTTTTGTTATGTATGTGCGTCCGTCTCCCATCACCCGTGAAAAAAACCCAGGCTGAATTACCGACTGCTTTTGACAAACACCAAGGTCGTGTGGTAATGTAATTGCTCTCCGAATCCACATCACTTCAAAATTCACTGTTTATATCCTTTTTAGACCCCTGCAGAGCACCGTGCGGTTGCATGAGCTGTAATTTGGATGCATTTCTAGACTTGTAATTCTTTAAATGCTGGCAAGTATTTACAAGAGCAAAATATTTCATCACCGCTCAAAAAATAAAAGAAGAAAAGCACGTAAACATTTGAATTGGGCTGTTATTTACAGCAGCATTTATTCTTGTACCAAGCACATGACATTTTATTTACAGCATATACAATCATGTTATGATTGCACGAGATATGCACCACGAGAGCAGCGCGTTCCGATCACAAAACTCTCCTCTCCACCGTGAATAAATCACAATCCGAATGCAAGAGGTTTTTATCACTGACACTGAGGTGGTGTGAATCAAAGGCGAACGGCGCGTGACATTGGTCATGACCAATCGTTAGCGGTTGGATAGGCAGATCCAGAGTGACTCTTGGCAGATCCAATAGTTTTAAACTTCAACAGAGTACCCGCCTTCAAGGAAGTAAACGCTTGTCAATGGAGAGTGGCCAGACTCTCTGTACAAATGAAATGTACGAGAGTCTGGTAAGACCAGGCTAAGTGAGAGGAGCTTTTAGGAGGAAAATTATGAGCTGTTTATTCATATTTTCTTTAGCCTATATCTGGTTCAGGAATTTAGCAATTTTACACTGGGTCTGCTGGCGAATCAGAGAACAAGGAGGGGCTTTGTAGAAATTCTTGGCATAGATAAACTACAATAATGCACAGATGTACAAAATCCCTGGGGTTGCTGGGTCTGAATTGCTAGCAGCACTATTCAGATTAGTGGATGCAGATATATAATGTGTAATATGTTCTGACAAACAATATAGAAATCATATGTCACATAGGGCTAGATGCATAACATTTTAAGAAGAACACCATGCAAACATTCTAGTTTTGTATTTGGGAAGCTGCATGTGCATTAATTTGCATTATTTAAATGTTTTGTATTTTACCTAAAACCTATACCATGGAGATTTTGATGTGGGTATGCCTGCATTCAAGCATTTCAGTGGGCTTACCAGATCGCCCTTTTACCGCAGATTTACTTCACAAACCTATATGAGCTAGAAGCTCCACTGCGCTTCACTAAAAACCTGCCCGTAACATGCCTCTCTGGAACAACGTCACACAAACCCATCATCTCACCAACAAATGGAAGTTTATCAGAAAACTAATCTGAAAGAAATCACTGGAAACTAGCGAGATCGCAAAACCAACATGATAAAATGACCGTTTGTTTGCATTTTTGTTGTTTACTTAAAGATTTAAAACCCAAGAATCAATGTTTTACCACAGTTTAAGTGATACATTGATCATAATGAATTTGACGAGATTACATTTGTCACACTCACACAGAAATAAAGTGGTATTTACTGTTATTTCACAAAAGAAAGAGGAGACACATACTTATTCAGTCACGTCTGTTTCTGTTTATTTGTAGTCACGGGACAGTTTATCACATTTAGAAAGAACGATAATTTCTACATATTTTCCAACAAAATACGACCTTAGCATCTTTAGCACTCTCTCCAGTGACAGTCCCAATACAGTTATATTTTCAGTCAGAGAAACAGTGAGGAAGCTCCTGAAAACCAGAGTTGCTTTATTTTATATGTGGAGCTATATGGATATCAGACAGTCTGGTATAAAGAGACGAGACGCACTGACAGATAAAATAAATACATGATTGTAATAGTCTATATGATAGGTCTGATTTCCTAAAGCAGTCGTATTTACTATGTTTACTGTGGTAATGGTTAGCGCAAATAGTCTTTTGGATGGCATATAAATATTTCTGCCTTATACAGTGATTAGATTCCACATCAGATCATTATTTCAAACAATCTCTGCTGTCTGAAAGTGAGTTTTGAGCTAAAATGATTTTAAAAGTCTTTAATGCTGATGTTAGCTGGTATATGAAATCATCCGCGCCCACAGCGCTGCTGTCTCCAGACTTAGATAAACTTCTTTTCAAAAAGACAACTGACAAAAGGGTTGTTCCTATTCTCTTAATGAGTAATGGGTGTGTTTTGGGCGTAATGTACAATAAACCAATCAGAGTCTCATCTTCCATACCCTTTAGAAGCCAGTTGTGCTCGTCCCATGGCGGCTTGGTTGTCTGGCTATCACCAGACCAAGCTCAATTTAAGATTGAACATTGGTCTGGGTAGTCTGCTCTGTATTTTCTACTACACAAGAGGCGTGATCAACGGGCATAAATTAAATGACTCTGTACCCAATCAGACCACAAGAGGCATGATCAACAGGCAACGACCCATCGCTTCTCTATCCGTCATCGTGTTAAACCCACTAATAGCGCGCCTGGTGGATAAGCCAGTCTGTGATTGGTGCCTGCAAAAGTGTAACAGAAGTAGTAGAAATGAATGTACAGGTTTCCAGACTGAGTTGCAGGGCGAAATCAAATCGCCGACAGATCAGGTGGATTTACCAAGTCTAGCAGATTGGTTATTTACATGGCGCAATTTGCAAGCGGAAAAACTGAACGCTTCTCTAGCGAGGAAACTGATCTGCTCGTGCTGGAAGGTTAAAGCGAGCAAGCAGACCATCTACGGGACAAGCCGGATTCCACCAAAGCTCCCTGAGCATTTTAATACTTCCATTTTACATATTTAAAAATGTTTGTGTGCTGCTGCGCATCCCTGTGTTTGAGTAATAAGCAGACCGTATGTGCATTGTGTACCCACCTATAGGCGCATATTACTAACTAGGGCTCCCACTAATGACTATTTTTATATTGATTAATCTATCGACTGATTTATCACAATAATGTTCAAAAATTTTACTTAAAAACGTTTAATTTAACTTGCAACGTTGGCTTTCAGTAAAAAAGTATAAATGTAAACAAGCCCTTGACAAAATGTAAAACTAAAAGAGTAAAAATGTTAAAAGTACAAATTTGTAAACCAACATAACAAAACAAACATCAGCAATATCAGCAAATACTTTTTATATAGAATAGTGTTGTCACAATACCAAAATTATGACTTCGAGATGTTTGCAACAATCACATTATTATCAATCATGTTAACACTAACCACTATTCTGAACAGGTTGGGATGACTGAAATCTTATTTCATTATACGAGTAATTTAATATTATTTAAATGTAAATTTATAATAACAATATAGATATTTAATTCATTTTATTTTATTGTTGTTGTTTTTTTTAAATAAGCCAACATTTAAATTACAAACAATATGACAAAAACAGTGCTTTATTTTCAGCTACAGTAGCTCTATTTAACAGTAGCATTCAATAAAGAAATGAAATAATCAAATGTAAAACAAAAATGCATAGCCTGCATAGTCACTCTGTAAATTAACTAAACAGTGATTCTTAATAAATATATTAAAGTTATTCAGTTAAGCATGGGGTGATTTTTCTATTTTCTTTTGTTGTTTGATTAACAGCACCATGTCCAACAGCCCCGAGAGCCCATGTCTCTACACTAGATCGTGTACATTGACCTTCCTTTCCGGAACTGCTGCGCTTTCGGGGCTGTTGGTGTAGTATTTGAGGCAAAAAATTATATAAATACTGTTCGGTTTATCGCACAAACCGATCGTTTCGTGTCTTAAGACATCAATGTGTCGTCACAAGCCGCATGGATTAATTTGAAGTTGTCTGTGCATGTTTTTTTTACCCTAATAGAATTAGACCCCATTGACATGCCTTCTATGACTGACACACAGCAACGGTTGAAGTTAAAAATCTCCATTTGTGTTCTACTGAAGAAACAAAGACACCTACACCTTGGATGGCCTGGGGGTAAGCAGATAAATGTCAAATTTTCATTTTTGGGTGAACTATCCCTTTAAATCACACAGAATATAAGGTCCGGCCCTTTAAGACTTGCACGGACCAAATTTATTTTAACACATCAGATTTCTCATTCAACTCTGTATACGTTCATTAAAGACATAGCCGACTGTGTTTACCTGAATACTCACCAGGACATGCATTTTTAAATATTTTTGACCATTCAAACCCAATAATCCGCGAAACTGACGAGCACGTCCCGGCCGTGCTTTTCTGTTGCTTTCTTTTTATTGAGCTGTGCGTATATTAGGGCTGTCACTTTTGTAAAAAAAATCCTGTTCGATTTTTGAGACACAAGTGTTCATTGAATCGATTCTAAAATCGATTTTAAATGACGTCTTCATTTTCAACGCTAAATATAGCCTATGCCAATCCACGGACAACTAACGGGCATTAGGATGAAAGTAAAGAGGGCGCTTGAGACGCACAAGTCAGCAATATTTCTGATGATTTATTTTGTGCACAATGACAAACAGGAGTGCAACATTCTGGGAAAAAAAACATTAAGCAGAGTGGACTGCCATAACGTCAAAGAAAAACATTAGCTATAGGCTTAACATGGCTGTGTTTACGATTATAAATTCCACAACAACAAAATTGTAGCCCATGAAAAGAGGTTGAAAATAAAGCTTAAAAATGTACTAACCTACACTGAATGTGAAGTTCCTGTGGATAATAATTTAACGTAATTATTCAACCGTTCAAAATGAAACTTTGAAGGAACTTAGCTTGCGAACAGGCCATGTGTTTTTTTTAATTGAACGTAACCGACACTTAGGCTATGCGGGCGTTACTGATGAAACGTGCAAATAAGGCTCTATTACAAATTATTGGACAGGAAAACAAGTCTATCAACATTTTCGGGGTCCAGAGCAGAGCGTTTTTTATTCACTATATGCCCAACTGTTGAGAAGACGCGATCCGACCGCACTGATGTTCCAAGGACACTCAGGTACTTCATTGCCAGCTGCGCAAGGTGGGGGTATTTCGAACTGCCAATCTTCCACCACAAAAGCGGGTCGCTGTCAGCTGGCAAAGGTGGTTCCTTTTCATAAATCAACATCTCCTGTAAGAGGTCGCTTTCGACGTCATTCACTCTTTCGTAGCCCCTTGTGTAGATGTCACGAAACAGATCCCCCATTGCTGTTAAGGCGGCCGTCTTTCCCCCGTTTGATTTCGAGCTGCATGGCTCCGCCTCCACGGGTCCTTTTTTATTTGTTTAATTCGTTCAAAAATAAAAGTGTACATATTTGGTTAAAATCGATTCCCTATTTTCGTTTTCGAAACTTGTGTTGGTTGGTCGGTCCGATCGATTGTGCAATCGATTTTCGAACGTAAAGTGACAGCCCTAGCGTATATATTTGACTGTTCTGCTTCCGTTGTTTAGTGAACGGTGGAAGCAGAGCTCACTCACACGTCCTCACTCCTGCTGTCACCCATCGACGCAAATTAAGAAATACTACTCTTATTAGACTGCTGTCATTTTTAAAGTACCAGGTACTAATACAATTTCATATCGTACCCAATAGGGATGTTAATGTTTAATCGATGATCGATTAATTGTCGATAATACATTTAATCGATAAAACCTATGGATCATCGATTAATCAGGGTCATGCGCGTGCATGCTGCTCAACCGCGAAACATGTAAATCAGACACAAGGAATAAAGCCTTGTTTATACTTGACGCGTCTGCTCCCGCACCATAGACTGTAAAAAGGGTCTGAGCGAGGGTGCTGGAGGCTTGCGCAGCGGAGCCAGATGAAAGTATAAACAAGGCTTAATGATGCGAGCGCGCCGGAGCTGTTTTGGACCATTTTACAGCTAGAGTTACACATCTTGGCTACAAGTTTGCATTCGCAGCCTTTTGCTTTGTGCAAATGTAAGTTATAATGTTGTATTTATTTTGTGTGGGCCTTTCTCATATAGAATGCATCTGGTTAAGAATTAATGCAGTAGTGAAGTGTTCCAGTGATCAGCTTCAGTGCATGCAGCTCCAACAGCAATGCACAACTTATAATGACTATGATTGGGACTGTCATGTTACACATCATTAAAAAGAGAACAATATTGTAATACATTGTTGTGAATTTACTGGGTCTAGTTTAGTGCTGGGTGGTATACCGGTTCATACCGAATACCGGTATTTATTTATTTTATGATATGAATTTTGATGATACCTCAATACCGGTAAATGTTGCTTAAACAACGTTCGGAATGCGGCACAGGGCGTCATTGTTTGAGAGGGGACCCATTTCATTGATGCACTGTAGTAACAGTCAGAGCACAGTTGAGATCGCATTACAGCACAGCCTATGGCTGAATCTTATACTCTCATTCACTATTCCCTACGTTATCACTTTATTTGAAGGCGTGAATGAATTTCAATGAAAACGTGCGTGAAGTCGGACAGGCAATGTGTGTACATCGGCTGTACACTCGTTATTGCAGTGCAATGGGATAGAATGAGTGCACTCAATAACGTCTATAGGGTTTCGGACACCACTACAAAGCGCTGTCCCCTCCAAATAATGCCCTATTTGAGGTTATGGGGGCGATTTCGGATTCAGCCCTTGATTACTGTGGAGAATTCAAACTACACGCGGGCGCGCGAGAGAGAGCGGTTTCTGCGCGGAGCGCCGTGATGGGTTTAACAGCGTTCTCCATATGGAGCATATCATATAGACCGGAGCGAGCGCGTTTAAATTTCTTCTGGACATATTTCATAAACTCTAGTGCTCTAGACATGAACCAGAAGCGTGTATGCGCGCATATTTCATCACGTCTTATTAAAATGAAATGTATGCACTCATTACACAATCGTATGTCTGATCACGAACGGGCTGACACGATGGATTATTCTGCTACACAAAAGACAATGAGGTAAATTTATAAATAAACTGACAATTCAAGGAAGAATGGGCCAAAAAAGTAACTGCTTTATTCTTTCTGTGTTAAACTGAGCTGTGTCATTCGTTCAGAGAGTGCTCTTAAATGTATCGCAATCCACGTTTCTCCTCGTTTGGGCAGTTTACATTTACATTTATATTTATGCATTTGGCAGACGCTTTTATCCAAAGCGACTTACATTGGCCTTATTACAGGGACAATCGCCCTGGAGCAACATGGAGTAAAGTGCCTTGCTCAAGGACACACTGGTGGTGACCACTGGGATCGAACCAGCAACCTTCTGCATATCAGTTCCATGGTTTAACCCACTGGACCACCATCTCACCATGGTGGTCCAGTGGTTTGTTGTAGGGTTAGATTTTTAAAATGCTTAAGGTGCCCTCAACTCAACTTTTAATATTCAGATGTCTGTAAGTATGACTCTGAGCGTGTTTCAGGTCTGAAGTCTGTGTTTTATTGGTTGTTGTCTCTCCACAGCATCATTTTGTGGGGCTTTGCACACCTGTATTAACTCTAGTGTGGAATTTTTCTACAATATTCACTCATCATGACAGTAAAACAGGGTATTCTAGTCAATCTCCTGCAGTATTTCCTCTCTTAATCAGTAGAAAATGTGATTAACACCCGGTCATGCATAGGGGAAAAATACCGTCATATACCGTGAAACCGATATAACTTAGAAAAATACAGTGATATACATTTTTGGTCATACCGCCCAGCACTAGTCTAGTTGGCGTTTTCAGCGCGTTGTTTAAGGAAGAGCACGTCCACACATTCTGAAGAGCACGCATCTGAGGTGGAGTTGGTGACACATGGTATTACTCATATTGATTATTAAATAAGTAATTGAATTAAATGATCAATCACATCGACTCATTTTACAATCCTATAGCCCTTTATTTAGATTAAAAACCCTTCTCATTGATTTGGTGAGGAACATGGTGTCTTGAGCAGCGTTTGCACACCCTGTCATGCGGTCAGCTATAAGCTACTGCTGTAGATGCATATGCAGTATTATGGATAACGATTAAACGATTAATTGATCGTTAATTTAAACGACGATTGATCATGGAAATTTGTGTAAATTGACATCCCTAGTACCCAACTTTACCCAGTCGATTAAAAATATTGACGGCAACTAATTATCAGCGCCGACGCAGTCGATTGCATCGACCAATCACGACAGGCCTATTACTAACACGCTCTTTCAATAACAGATTCTTGTTCTTGTTGGTCAATGGCGCAGTCGGTTTCAGTTGCCTCCAAATAGCAATGCGCCAACAATGCGCCTGAACACACCTGGTTTTCAGACCAGCACGCCCATGGGCGAACAGATGGCCACGAGTGCATTTGCTATTTAAACAACATGGCTCTGGACGTTAAAATGATAACTGTGTCAGGCTGAAACTAGCAAAAAACACTTGCGTCGCATTGCGTAGGGTGTATGATAGGACCCAGTGAGTTGTTGACTTGAGAACAGCTGCAATTGGGAACTCACGAAACGACTTAACAGGTTCATTGAAAAGAATAAGTTTGTTCACAAATCAACCACCACTTTTATGCCTTCGAGCATGTGACGATTTCTAAAGTTCAAAATAACGAGTAAAGATGCGTTTTTAAGAAATGTAATGGAGCCTGATATGTGCTTTGGAATGTAGTGAAGTAAAAGTTTCTCAAGATATTCCAGTAAAGTACAGATATTTGTAAAGAGGATGCAAATGCACTGAAACATTTTTTGTTTAAATTAGCTCAGTTACTGTTAGATGTAATGTAATTACTGTGACAAATTATACATCATTATAATGATCTAAGACTCAAGCTTCATTTTTTTTTTTATCTCTGTTTTTCTCTCAAATTCTTATAGTGACTATAATTTGTTAATGTGTCAGGAGTTATGAATATGAATCGACTTGCTTCGCTGCCCTACGAGACCACTCACTACACCGCCCCCACTGTCATGATCTTCATAATAATACAATCATTTCGCTCAGTTAGAGAATAAACACTACAATTAAAAACTGAATGTGTCTTTTCAATAACGTGTGAGTGAGCCGAACGAAAGTCACGGCACAAACGCAGCAGGAGTCAGATTTCATTCATCACGAGAGCGAAGAGCTGAGGTAAGCGTGGCAGTCATTCTCAGCGCGTGTCCAGTCTGGTGCGTTTTCAAATCTCATATGGAAGCTAAACTTTCATAGGATTTCATTGAAAAGTTGAAACACTCACTTTGCTCCACACCTTTCCGTTATTAATGCCCGATCCGAGCCGAGGGCATTTACATTCTGTGGGTGAGATCTCTCCCCTATGGGCGGGCTGGTTGATAACATGCGGAACTAGCTTCCTCTACTGGCTGTAGTCTTTAGCCTCTGGCCAAAAAATCCTCAAATTACATTATTTGCGTCATCTAAGGATTTTTTTCCAGAAATAAAATGCATAATTCTCTTGTCTCAGGGGGATATGAGGGGGGAAAGTACCGTAATTTCATGAAAATGACAGCCACTGTGTATAATTTATATTTTTTAACAACGAATTGAAAAAAAAAAAAAAAAAAAAAAAAATATATATATATATATATATATATATATATATTAGGTTTAGAAGTTAATGCAAAAACTGCCTTATGTAAAGCTTATGAGTGTTGATTATTATCTAAAAATAAATAACAACAGAATTTAGGCTAATAGTTTGGGCTCTGTTGTTAACCTTTAATATTATAGTAATGTGTAAGTAAGGGCTCCCTATATAGTTTACAGTATTATCGTTAAGAAACTTTTAGTTATAATTGAATTCATTTAAGGACAGACAAAAAAGATTGAGTAAACTACTGTTTAATAAAAATAAATAAAAAGCAATCTTATAAAACTGCTGTACCGATCCCGTACCGAACCGTGACTTCAAAACCGAGGCACGTACCGAACCGTCAGTTTTGTGTACCGTTACACCCCTAGAAGCCACATCAGATTACAGAAGGTTATTTAAAACACTCGACTTGTGATATAAAGTAAGTTTGGAGCAAAAACAAGGGTTTAGTTGTATAAATCGTTGTGTCTTGCTGGTGTGCTAAGCTAACAAGCTAGCTAGCCCTAAGATGCACCTGAATGGAATTGCATGAAAGTGCATGAAATCACTAAATGTTTCTTTTTTCAAGGAGGACATTTGATACAGTTTCAAAAGTTGTGAAATCTGCGTGAAACCGTGAATAGAAAGTTTTCAGTAATTATAATGAAGACAAAAGAAAATAATAATTAGAGCCCTAACCACGTCAGAGAATGTGTGTAAATGTGTGCAGGGAAGACTGAAACTGAATGAGGCAGTTTGCACC